>WOVY01007455.1:0-18688 GCA_013436015.1 Rhipicephalus annulatus
TGCCAAACGTACGACGACCCAACGGCGTCGTCCGGGCTGCCGACTCGGTTTCCTTGACGACCTTCTCGGCATGACACGACAGGCGAGACCGACCGCGTTGACGTTACCTTTCCACCACTCTGCTCAGTCAAGGGCTGGGCGACTTCGCCAACGCGGGCAAGGCGCGCCGCGACGCCACTACTTTTTTTAAAGACGATAGTCTGTCTTAGGGACCTCCGACGCAAAAATTTTGGATTGTCTGTTTGTTCGTCTGTATGTAGCAATCACTTATACAAACACATTCGAACACTCAATAATTATCAACTATTCACCGATAGCCTGTCAGCTCTTCAAGCCATCAGTAACCCTGTAAACAATAATCACTTGATTTACAGATCAAAAAAGAAGTAGCAACTTTAAACTCGGAAATTAAATCAACATTCATTAAGGACACAGCGGAATTTATGGAACGACTTAGCCGATGAACTAGCGAAGGAGGCTGCAAAACATGGTGAAGAAATAAAAATCCCAGTTACAAAAACGTAATTAAAAAAGAATTTAAGGAAAGTTTATCTCAGGAATGGAATAAAGTTTGGACAGCAGAGGGTCAAAACAGCTACATATATCAATGAATTAAAAGTATAAAACAAATACCTGATCACTTTCCAACCAGCTTCTATACATCACAAGCACTTTCAGGCCACGGCCGATTTCCACATTATTTCGAAATATTCAAAATACACGAAAGGAACACATGTTAGTGTAAAGCACGCGTTGAGTCATTTGATCATTTTTCGGAACGTGTCCTATGGTAGGCTTCGAAAGAGCCAAAATGGAAAGAATACTTGGAAAGCATTTATCTAAAGAAAACCTGAAATTATTAAAAACAAAACAACAATAGCGATATTAGAAACATTGATTAAAATAATAATGAAAGTATTTTACAGCTGTAATCCCATGTCTTGACACTGCTCTTGAATCCTAAGCGGAGATTCTCCTTGCTGGAAAGCTGGAGGCCGAGTCTGCTTTCGGTGCTCAAGAGTCCAAGCAATATTTCAAAGCAAACACTAGTTCACAATATACACAAACAAAAAGCAGACGAAAACAACACAAAAAGGAGAAAAACATAACAAGGCACAAGCAAGCCCAATAAGAAGAAAAAAATTGCCCGCAGCTTCCCTCGGGGGAACACTGAGGAGGATGCGGAGCATATAATTGGTTAACGGGGTGTTAAAGTGCGACTTACTTGGGTCGATGGCTAAATTGGTTAACGTGGTTGTGAAATGGGGTGTTAAATTGCGACTTACTTGGGTCGATGGCTAAATTGGTTAACGTGGTTGTAGGAGGGGGTGTTAAATGAGTGAACACGTACACACGTATGCGAAAGGGCGGCGCTGGTCGAAGGGACGTCGATCATTGTGTTTGTGGATTCGTTGGAATTCATTTCACCGCGACCTTGGACGTCGACGCGCCGTACAAACCAACCGACGAGCGGCAACTGAGCGAGCGAGCGCCGACCTTGAGTATATATATACAGCGCGACGGCGCATGCGCTGTCAGCTGTCGAATGTTCTCGAAGGAGAAGCGCGCGCGCGGCACAGATGGCGACGGCGCGACGGCGCATGCGCTGTCAGCTGTCGAATGTTCTCGAAGGAGAAGCGCGCGCGGCACAGATGGTGGGCGACGGCGCGACGGCGCATGCGCGCGCGTCAGCTGTCGAATGTTCGAGAAGCGGTGCGGACGGCGCGGACGGCGCACTACAAGGCGCGAGTATAAGATGCTTCCGCATCTAAAACTGTTCGTGAAGATGAAGACGAAACCATGTAAAGAATTTGTTCGTATTATTAAATCACCCGCTGCCGTGGCTCCCCCTTGGCTGTGGTCACCGATGATGGTGGGATCAATCTCTCCATTCCTTTTCTATTAACTATTTACCCTCCTTCTTCCAATTCCTTATTTCTCCTCTTCATCCCCATCTACCCCTTTCCCAAGCCTATAATTCCTCTCCTTCTACCTCTGATCCCTTGGTGGTGCAGGTTGGGCAATCTCTCCATGCCCTTCTCACATACTGCATGTACATTTGCGTGTTTTTGCACTCTTAATGGCACCGGGTACTTGAAACGGCCGACCCCCTCCGCAGTGGCCACCAATGTTGCTGAAGATTTAACGTTCATACTTGTGCAATTGTCTATTTGTGAGCCAAACTATTATAGCGGTAGTATGATAAATTTCAAATGATAAGCCCACCGAAGTTGCGGCAAATGGGTGTCCAATTGTGTAAATATGAGGAATAAATATGGATAGAAAAAAACAAAAGGCATAACACTGGTTATAGAAATCTGGTACGTGAGCTGCTTGGTGATTCAGCAGTCTCAAAGCCCCTGAGTTCACACATCCATACTCCACCTCCTGGCTGGGGTGTTGAGGAGCTTGTGGACTCGCGTCAGGCGTGCTTAAACAAGATTCGTAGACTTGTTAGCACAGCCAGTCCAGGTAGTTTCGCTGCCCCAGTACTTTGGGAGATTGGGAAACGGCTGCTCGGTGGGAAGAACATTGGGATGTACTTGAATATTTACATTAGGCAGAACTTTTATAGAGAGAGGAAGAGTCCCACCCAACATGTTTCTTAAGCAGCTGTACCCTCTTCCAATAGGAAAAAGAGGAAGCAGGAGTATGCGCAGTTACACAGATGTTCAGGAAAGACCAGGCGAGAGCCGCCAGGCAGGTCCTGGATGGCCAAATGTCTTGTCAAGTTGATGACCCTGACTCTTTCCTAAGTGAGTGGAAGCGGGTGATGAAAAGTCGTTGTGACGAACCTCGGCTACCTCTACCGAGCATTGATGCACACAGCGACAGAAATCCTATGGGGCTAGTTAACGCTCAGGACATAAAAGGAGCATTTCCAATAGCCAATTCATCTCCTGGCCCAGATGGATTCACTGTTAAGGAATTACGATGTGTCCCGGTAGTGATCCTCCAATTGCTACTAAATATTCTTCTCGTCCAAAAGCGTCTTCCGATTTCATTGTGTTCTACCAGAACCGTTTTTCATTCCTAAAGTTGATGGAGCAACTTCCTTTTCCCAATTTCGCCCCATTACGGTAGCTCCAGTAATCCTTCGACTTTCACATAAAATTCTGGCAAACCGTCTGCAGGCAATGGCCTACTGGATTGTCGCCAACGAGCATTTATTCCGGTCGATGGCTGCGGTGAAAATGTTCACCTGCTTGGTACGGTATTATATGAAGCAAGAAGGAAGGAAATGGCGCTGTTTATGGCCTCCGTAGATATAGCCAAGGCATTTGATAGTGTCCCCCTTGATGCCTTGGTAGTGGCGCTAAAAGGGAAAGGAATCGCCTGAGGAATTTGTCGAATACATCCGCCAATTTTATGAGTGTGCTACGACAGTACTCAGTTTTCAGGATAGGTCCCTAATAGTTCGGCCTTCTAGGGGGTAAGGCAAGGGGATCCTATGTCACGTGTACTCTTCAACTTGGTAGTGGACGAGTTTCTGGCAAAGCAATGTAGAGAAGAGATTGCTTTTGTTTCAGCCAATGACTTGGGTGAGCTGATGTCTCGGGTATGGCTTTTGCCGATGACCTCATCGTATTTGCGTCAACACCGCAGGGACTGCAACACAAACTACTCAGTCTTACCCATTTTCTCAGTAAGCGTGGATTAAAACTGAGACCCATCGAAATGCTTATCACTGGCGATGATTCCGGCTGGGAAAGAGAAGTTAGTAAAGATAGGTCCAACTGTAAAGTTTTACATTGATAATGTGGCCATCACAGCGGCGGCAGGAGAGACAGATGGCGGTATCCTGGAATTTTCGTTCAGTGCCCGTGAAACACGAACTAGGTTGGTACATAATGAACTCAAGATGTACCTGGAAAACATAAGAAAGGCGGCGTTAAAGCCACAACAACGCATAGTTGTTCTTCGTTTCTATCTCCTCCCGCGTTTATATCACCGCCTTATTTTGGGTCCGGTTTCGCGCAAATTATTTGATGAGGCTAGATAAGATGATCCGATCTTCGGTAAGGGACAGGATAAAGCTTCCGCATGATGTTCCTCTGGGAGCTTTTCATGCGAGAGTTCCACATGGCAGATTAGAATACCATCTTTACGGACAGCTATTCCTTACCTACGCCTACGCCGTCTTAATGCCCTGGCATTATCTGAATATGAAGCTTGCTAGAAGGCCCACAAGATGAAATACATTCAAAACCTTGTGCGGCAGGCGGAAGCCATGTTGCTGTATTAAAAAGTATGATAATTCCAAAAAATCTAATCAAAAGTTTTGGACCAAATACTTCCTTGGCAGCGTAGATGGAGCAGCTTTGAAAGACGTGGATAATGCTCCTGGGGCATCGGCATGGGTAGCTGAAGGAACGCGATTCCTTTCAGGTAGGGAATTCAATAATGCAATCAGAGTTCGATTTAACACCGTACCTACTTTGATGAGACTGAAACGAGGCCAGGGCGAAAAGTTCTGTAGAGCGGGTGTGATCAAGAGGAGACTCTTGGGCACATTCTGCAGAAATGTCACCGTACACATACCACAAGAATCCAACGTCATGATATGTTGGTGAAATATGTTGCTAACTGATGCAGGCATCTAGGCTTCTCTGTTCTAGAAGAAACCCCACTATAAGACAAGCTCGGGGGTTAAAATTCCCCACCTTGTGCTGAAAAGGGATGACCAGGTTCTCATTTCAGTGCTCATTTCAGATGGAAAAAGAGTTAGCTGTCTGACGCCCATGTGGTGAAAACAAGTAAATATACGAACCACGAGTTGTGCATGCTTGTCTCGAAAGAAAAAAAACCCTATCGTGTCAACGATAACGTTCTTACAGGGGGTTTTGAGCTAAGGAGAGTGTAAACACTCTTAAAGATCTTGGCTTTATAGCCTATGACTTTAAAATATTAACCATCCTTTGTCTTCAGGGAGGCTGACGTTGCTTCTCTACACACCAGCGTATGACGACTGCTTTATGCGGGCGAAGAAGGGGGAGAGTATCGACACACCACACAGGAGACTAACGGTTCCTACTGCCATACAGTAGTAAGCACTTGGCACGGCGACTTTTCTGCGTTCCGTAGGAGAGGATGTTTCCGAGTACGGAACACGCCCTTGAACGTACTGCGGCCAGAGAACCCCATTGTTGAGATTAAAAAAAAGAGTAAGTAAGAGGGAAAGGGAGCACAATTAGAAAATGGTGAAATCAAAAAACAAAAGAAAAAAGACGAAACGTAGAAGTGTGCGCGAGCTGGCGCGACACCTTCGCGCCCTTTATATTTAAAAAAAACGGTTACTCTGCTGCGCTCTGAAGACTTGCTTCGGGCGCGGCGATAGAAAAAAGTATTTAGCCCTAATTCTTTGCGTCCACGTAGCCGACGCCACGTTTGGAAGATTATGTAGTACGCTGTAGAACGCGATGAACTAGACCCAACAGAGCTCGAAGACGGCACCTGGGTCCCACCAAAAACAACGCAGGGTGGCTTAGACCCCTAGATCTGCAGCACAAGTACAAAACGGCCGCACCCAAGCCCTCAGAGGCAATGCCTGAACACGCCAGTACCCCGGCACTCGTCGTGCAAGCAGCACGCCCCGCTGCAGCTTCCACGCCGGAGTCCCATGCGAGGCTGCCAAGCGAACATTACAAAATTGTAATTCGACCCAGACACCCAATCAACCTGTCTAACATTGGCCTCGCTACGCTGCTGGAAGCTATCCAAAACACTGCCAAAGTCAACCCGGCCCAAGCAGAAGAAGAAGACAAAAAAGGAATTCACCCTATTAAAAATACCCTTACACTCAGTACGCCCCACAGAATCAGGGCAGAAGCCTACCGCTTACTGGAAGTGCTCAGAAGTCAGAGGTACACTATGAACTTGTCAGTGGCCACCTACGTACCAGCGCGGCAGACGACTCCATTTGTGGAGTAGTTTACAAGGCCTACACGGACGAAACAGGCCACGATCTTCAAGTACAACTCATGAAGAAAAACACTGACATCCTCATAGTAAATGCCTGGAGACTGGGCTCATCAAAACACCTGGTCATCACCTTCACCGAGCACAAGCTTCCTGCCACGATCCGCTTCAGGTGTTTATCATTAGAAGCGCATCCCTTAAGGGAGAGACCTGAGGCCTGCTTCAACTGCAGCAAACTTGGGCACCGCACAGATGTGTGCCCGCTGCCCGGCCCTGGAATACCGAAATGCCGAAGATGCGGTGGAGAACATCCCCCACCGCCACTGGGAGAACAGCCAACATGTACACCACAGTGTGTAGTCTGCCTTGGCGAACATCCCACTGGCAGCAAGAGCTGCAAGCTACGCTTCACACCAGTCAAACCTAATAACAGCAAGAAGACATCGATGTCCTCCAGTACTGTATATTATCTGATGAAAGCACAAGTGCCATTTATATGCATGATTGCCTCGTGCGTACTCCTGGCCCTCACTTTTTCTAACCCTTTCCACCTTCGACTTAAACTACCAACGCAGAATAAACGATGGCGTTCACTTGTTTTTCGACAACCCAGCTCAGTCTGCTCATTCCACACGCGAATGAAACATGGTGTCAGAAATGGGCAACGTATAAGCAACAACATGGATCACCTGGGGACGCCAGAACCACTACGTTTGACAGCTGATGGAGGAAGTAACAGGACGCGGTTTCGTCAGCAGTTCGAATTTTTTCTGCAAGCGACGGCATGCCAAGCTAATCCTAGGTCGGAAGCAGCGAAAATGGCCCTGCTCCTCAGCGGTGCGGGGGAGGAAGCCTTGGATGTTTTCAACAATTTTGGGTTCAGCGGAGAAGAAAACAAGGAGGATTTCAGCACCGTAATTGCCAAATTCGAAGATTACTGCCTGGAGCAACAAAATGAAATACACGAGCGATACGTGTTTCGTTCCCGCAGTCAAGGTGAGGCGGAGCCCTTTGAGCAGTTTCTATGCGAGCTTAAGAAACAAGCGCAGCACTGCAACTTCGGAACCATGGCGGATGGCATGATGCGAGACCAAAATGATTTTGGAACAAACTCGCGAAGGCTTCGAGAAAAGATGCTCAGGGATAAAAAACTTGACCTTGGAAAAAGTAATCATCCTTTGCAAGGCGGTGGAAACATCACCTCATCAAAATGAATTTTGGCAGAAAACAAAGGAGGAACTCGACATGAACGCTGTCACAGCCAGTAAGAGCACCCTTAGAGGGTCCAGGAACGACCTAAAATGCAATTGTTGCAACCGAAGGCATGCCTACAGATGCTGCCCGGCATACGGAAAAGTATGTTATTCGTGTAATAGCCGCACCCACTTCGTGTCTTGTTGCAGTGAGAAAGAGTGCGTGCATAAGGTGCAACATCAGAGCGACGACTTCGAAGTACTGAATGTCGCCAGCAGCTGCGCAAGCAGAGAACGGGACTGGCGTGTGAACGCATGCATTGGCGGCAAGCACATCCCCTTTAAGGTGGACACAGGATTGCAGGCCAATGTTCTGCCACATTCAATGTTTTCGCAAGCTCAGGACGACAACCCTGATGCCCAGTAGCGCAGTTCTGAGATCATATGGTGGCAACACGATCAAGCACATCGGCAAGTTTCCAGCGCTTATCGAGATTGGTGGTCGCAAGGCGTGCGCAGAATTTTTATTTATTTTATTTATTTATTTTTTATTTACAAAATACTGTCAACCCTCCTTGAGGGTTATTACAGGAGTGGAAAGGATACAAACATTATACAAGCAAGGCAATATAGTGGCAATACAAGAAGAGTACATAAGAAACGCGCGATCATGATAATAAGTAATGTATACATCATACAGGCATAGTTGCCTTGAACCAAATGATGAAGAAAATAAAATAAAATGTTAGAGTGTGGATGCTTTCTCCCGAACGCAATTAGGTTAACACCTGGAACTTGGGAGCACAGACATGAGTTTTTTAACGCTTTCTAGAAATTTTTGAAGTGTTGGCTGTGCTACAGTATCTGGATCAAGCGCATTCCATTCTCTTATTACGCGAGGGAAAAATGAAAACCTGAAGGTATTGTTACTGCAGAAATATTCTTTGAAGATGAGGTCGTGTTTTTGCGCACTTTCCCTTTTTCTTTTATAGTAGTGAAGACGGAGGCATTAGTTTTAAAGTGGCCGTGCAACAGTTGATAAAAAAACTTCAACCGATGTATTTTTGCTCTATCGCGGAGCGTAGGTAGCTCTGCTCGGAGCAGAAGCTCGGAAGGGGAATCCGTTCGCCTATAGCGGTTAAAGATAAATCTTACCGCCTTGCGCTGTACGCTCTCGAGCAAAGCTATGTCAGTATTTGTTGAAGGAAACCACACTATATTCGCATATTCTAGCATAGGTCTTATAAAGGAGATGTAAGATAAGCGCTTGGTATCTGTGGTAGCGTAGCGTAGGGTCCGTTTTAGAAAAATCAACTTGTTTATTGCCTTTTTCGTCACCTGATGTATATGCGCAGTCCATTTGAGGTCAGATGATATTAGAAGCCCTAAATATTTATACTGAGTTGCTGTGCGAAGGGTGACACCATTAAGTGAGTATGGAAATAATAGTTTGTTTTTCTTTCTGCTTATGTTCATCACGACCGTTTTTTCGGAATTAATAACCATCTGCCAATCATGGCACCACTGGGCTACGTTGTTTAGGGAATCGTTAAGGGCAACCTGATCGTCAATGTGTTTGATTTCACTGTAAATCATGCAGTCATCTGCAAACAGTCTAATTTTAACGTTTACTGATTCAACAATGTCATCTATGAATAACAGGAACAAGAGCGGAGCGAGAACAGATCCCTGCGGAACGCCCGAAAGAACTTTAACAGTGTCAGAATTTTGTCCATTATAGTGCACAAACTGGTAGCGGTCTGAAAGGTAATCACTAATCCATTCAACTATTGGACCATTGCCTAGTTTGTCTATGAGTTTAGTGATGAGTTTAGAGTGGGACACGCGGTCGAAGGCCTTAGAGAAATCTAAAAAAATTACATCGATTTGTGATTGTTCGTTTATTGCCAGCCCGAAGTCATGTATAGCCCCTGCAAGTTGAGTGACAGTAGATAGCCCACTTCTGAACCCATGCTGAGAAAGAGAGATGAGGTTGTTTTCTTCTACATGCTTGGTTAATAACTTTAAGATAATGTGCTCGAGAATTTTGCAACTAGTGCAAGTTAAAGAAATTGGCCGGTAGTTCGTTGGGATAGAAGTATCACCAGATTTGTGCACTGGCACAACTTTCGCGATTTTCCACTCCGCCGGAAGACGGCAATCGCTAATTGACTTTGTAAATATGAGATGGAGGTACTTGCTAATGGGTTCAGCATAGCGTTTAAGGAAGGTGTTTGGTATTTCGTCTGGGCCACTACTTTTCTTTTCATCAAGGTCTAATAGCAGTGAAAGAATGCCAGGTACTGTCATATTTAACGACGGAAGTGATCTGCCTTGGTCATCGTGACGGGAACCCGGTGTAATCTTTCGGAGGTTATCAGTGCTAAAAACAGAGTGAAAGTAAGAATTGAAATTATTCGCCTTTTTCTTGCCCTCTTCAGCTGGAAACACCGATAATGTCGACCGTTTTACGCTTATGTAGCGCCAGAATTTATCGGGTGCGCTTTTAATAAACTTTTGTAGGGTGTGTCCATAAAAATGCCGTTTTGCGTCTCGTATCTTTCCTTTTAAGGTCGATGTCAGCGTTGCTATTTGTGAGCTAGCACTTCCTAGCGTTTTTTTTGCCTTCCTTACACGCTTGATTTTGCGCTTAAGGTGAATTATGTCGCGGGTAACCCATGGGTTGTGCTTTCTTGTAACCAGTTTTCGTTTGGGAATAAAGTTAGAAATACAATGCATGATATGATGCTTAAACTGTGCCCACACTTCATCTATGCTCGTGTTATCTGCACATAGCTCAGAAAACTCGGGATACTCGTGCGACAGGTAACTCATTATCGCCGCATCATTAGCTTTATTGAAGGAGGGCACATATTTCACTGGGCCAGATTGCCGTATTGGAGTTGCTAAAGGCAAAGTACACAAAACTATTTTATGATCCGATATGCCATTAATTGTTTCAACACTTGCACTATCGGTGGAAAAGTGATCACTTGCAAATACAAGGTCTAACACTGAGTGCGACTGTCCTTGTGTTCGTGTATTTTCGACAACAAGCTGAGTTAGGTTGAAAGCAAATAAGAAGTCGATGACTATATTATTCGACAGGGGACCTGGACTTAATGAGGACCAATTTACATCAGGTAGGTTGAAGTCACCTGCCATGATAATCCTGCCACCGAGCATATGTAAATTCATATAATCCAGAAGGGGGTTTAGGTACGACGCATCGGCGTTCGGGGGCCTGTAAACGGCGCCAACATACACGTAGCCGTCTTTCAGGAGAAGCTTACACCAAACCGCTTCGACACTGTTCACCTCTGGCATGACCGTGTAAGCGATTCCCTGCCGTAAAACAATTGCTACTCCTCCGCCTCTAGTGTCCCTATCTTTGCGGACAATTGTGTAGCTCGGTGGCACAATTTCATGGTCATATATATTTGAATGTAGCCACGTTTCACTCACAGTAACAATATCAGGTTTTTGGGCCAATAAAACAGCTTCAAATTGTTCTGCCTTGTTCACAAGACTTCGCGCGTTTACATTTAGAAGGGTTATGGGCGTTGTCGTCGAGAAGACTGCGCCGTTGGTAGTTGCTCTTCGTTTTTTTTATTTACTTGTGCGATGTTTTTACTGTCTTCATCCCAAGTAAAAAGACGACCGTTTATCTGAACTTTGTCAAAAATAAGCCTTACCCTTTCCCCTCTATCGCGGTTTTCTTTCGTGATTTTCCACAGTTTTCTTCTAGTTTCACGCACGCCAAACGAGTAATCCTCGCTTATTGAGTAACCGCTCCCTTTCAGTTTGGAACAGGACTGGAGTATTTTAACTTTGTCGCGATAATCGAGCAACTTGAGAATTATTGGCCTGTTTTTCGGATCGCCTTCTCTAGTTCTACCAAGTCGGTGGATACGTTCAATGCCTGCACTCTTTACGTCTAGTATATCTTCAAGTATTTCCTTTGATACGAGGTTATGAAGCTCTTGAAAGGACTCGTTTTGTTGTTCCTCAACTCCGTACACAATCAGGTTGGACCTCCGACTTCTGTTCTCTAGTTCTTCGATTTTCCTATTCATGCCTTTGATGTTATTTTCTAGTTCCACTATTCGCTTTACGCAATCAGAAACCTGCTTTTCCAGTCCACTAATTTTTTCAAGTTTCTTATCGATTGCAGTTAGTTTCTGATTTGTGACAGATTTTTCTTTCTTGATTTCCTTTATGTCGTCTGCGATTGCCTTTAGTTGCTTTGACCAATCGCCCTCTGTAGGCCCTGGATTAGTTTCTACGTCGCCACTAAGTAACAACAGGTAGCGAAGAGAATCAGTCACGTTAGTAAGCATTTCGCACATTGACCATGGGCATGGCAGCAAGAATAAGCAAACGTTATTGCTACGGTAACACTTTCCGTATCGTTTGCTCACCTGTACGAAAAACATGATCGGGTTTGAAGACCGTATCATGGCATTGCCGCCATGCCCACTGTCAGGTGCCGCGGTGAAGAGCCGTTTTATAGTCCCGTTGACAAATGCATCCGTTAACGCCCCTGGTGGATCCGATGACGTCATCTGTGCTCCTCCGGGAACGATGTTTAGCCGATGAAAGACCACGGGCATCGGCTTTTCTTGATCGGTTACCGAGAACATAGCTGGCGATGAAGGGGCGTTGTTCATCGGTGATAGCCACGCTGGGACAAACAGCAATCCAAGCAGAACCTGTACGAAAAACATGATCGGGTTTGAAGACCGTATCATGGCATTGCCGCCATGCCCACTGTCAGGTGCCGCGGTGAAGAGCCGTTTTATAGTCCCGTTGACAAATGCATCCGTTAACGCCCCTGGTGGATCCGATGACGTCATCTGTGCTCCTCCGGGAACGATGTTTAGCCGATGAAAGACCACGGGCATCGGCTTTTCTTGATCGGTTACCGAGAACATAGCTGGCGATGAAGGGGCGTTGTTCATCGGTGATAGCCACGCTGGGACAAACAGCAATCCAAGCAGAACATCGAGTCGGCCGCCGTAGCTTGAACAGGCATTCGCAGAGCAAGGAGCAGGCATGGTGATACTACGAGACGAAGTTCTCGCTGAAGCAGCCGTTCTTTGAAGAGTAAACCATAAACGTAGTCTTGGGACGTTGATTATTCAGAATAATACAGGCGACTGACGCGGAAAACCAGAACACAGTGAGTGACGGTGAGCACACCCAAGACGCGGAGCGACTGAAAAGCAGCTGCAGTCGCCAGCCAGAGCGGAGAGTCGCCCCCTTCCTTCGCGGTCGCCTAGTGTACTAGAAGGTTGCAGTGGAGTAAAGAAGTAAAGAAGTAAAGAAGGACCATAGCACTATCTTAGGATTGGACACCAGCGAGAAGCTTGGAATCGTACAGCGGGCTGTTGACAGTGTGACTACAAACGACACCGAAGAAGTTGTCAAGGAGTTTTCAAGTCTTTTCCACGGAACAGGATGCGCCCTACGTGAATACAAGATTGAGCTGCACAGCGATGCGGTGCCAGTCATCCAGCCAGCTCGGAGGGTTCCTCTGTCCCTGCGTGAACCTCTACGTACTGAACTGGACAGAATGGAAAAGCAGGGCATAATCCAGAAGGTCAGCAGCCCCACAGATTGGGTAAGCCCCCTTGTCATTGTATTAAAGAAAGACGGCAAAGTGCGGGTCTGCATTGACCCTAGACGCATCAACGAAAACATCAAGAGAGACACTACCAAATGCCGCGCCGAGAGGATAGTGAAGCAGACTGGGCAGGCACGAAGTTCTTTTCGCGGCTCGACGCAAATGCGGGATTTCATCAAATCGCATTAGACGAACAGTCTTCGAAGATATGCACATCCACGACGCCTTTCGGCCGGTATTTCTTTCTTCGTCTACATTTCGGTATAGCGTCGGCGAGCGAAGTGTTTCAAAAAGCCTTCAACGAGGTTTTTGATGGTCTTGCCGGTGTACGCGTGTACGTAGACGAATTTGGGGAGGGACCAGGGCAGAGCATGATGAGAGGCAGCGCAGAGCATTAGAAACAGCTGAAAAAGCAGGCCTTACCTTCAATGCATCCAAATATCGCTTCGGCCAACAAGAAGTGCGCTTTTTGGGTGACATCATTAGCGACAAGGGTATTAGGCCGAATCCTGATCTTGTTGGCGGTCTTTAGAAAATGCCAAGACCTCAGGACAAATTGGCTGTCCAAAGGCTACTGGGAGTAGTTAACTACTTCAGCAAGTACCTACCAGCTCTTTCACAGCGTACGTCTACTTTACGTTCCCTCATGAAACATGGCGCCATCTTTGATTGGACACCAAACCACGAAAGCGAATGGCAGGCTATACGCCGCGATTTAAGTAATGCCCCAGTGCTTGCTATATTTGATCGAAATCGGGAGACAAAGGTAACTGCATATGCCTCTCAAAGTGGGGTCGGCGCGGCACTTCTGCAACGTCATGGAGACTGCTGGCAGCCGGTAGCCTACGCGTCGAGAGCTTTAACAGAATCAGAGCAAAGATATTCACAGATTGAAAAAGAGGCTTTGGCTTCAGTTTTTGGTTGTGAAAAATTCAATCATTTTGTTTATGGCCGCACCATCACCCTCGAGAGTGATCACAGTCCGCTGATAGACATATCAAAGAAAGGCATAAGCGATATGCCACCCAGAGTGCAACGATTTTTCTTGAGATTGATGCAATATGATTACACGCTGACGTACATTCCTGCTAAACAGATGGCCCTTGCTTATATGCTGTCCCGATCACCTGTTCCTGGAATCAAGGGAGCTGCAGGCACGAGTGACGTCGAGATCCATGCCGCCACGGTCGTATCAGCACTCGTAAAAGAAACGACAGCTAGAAAACTTGCACAGAAAACAGCTCTCGATCCATATTTTGGCACAGTGCTAAGAAAGCTTGCCAAGGGAGAGCCTGTCGATGGCCCCCTCAAAGCCGGTGGCCGCGGAGCTGTCCGTAGTAAACGGCATACTATTGAAAGGCACTAAAGTTGTGACACCAACAAGCATGCGTGGCGACATGTTGAAACGGATCCACGCAGGCCATCTTGGCCAGGTAAAGTGTAAAGCTAGAGCAAGACAAATGGTTTACTGGCCGAATATAAACTCGTAAATTCAGTCCTTGATCGAAAGATGTCCAACTTGCAACACATACGCTTCTAAGCAGCCATCGGAGCCTTTAATAATGCAACCAAAGCCTACTCAGCCATGGTACCGCATCGGTGTCGATCTCTTTCAGTACTCGGGAAGACATTATTTGTGCGCCTATGACTTGATGTCCAATTTTCCTGAGGTGGAGCTACTGCCCGATACAACAGCCAGTACCGTCATCGATTGACTGAGTGTAATATTTACAAGGTACGGCATACCTGCCGAGGTTTCTACTGATAATGGCCCATAGTTTAGCAGCCAAGAGTTCATTATTTCCACAAAGCGTTACGACTTTAAGCATGCGAAATCAAGCCCGCAGTACCCGCAATCAAACGGGCTCACAGAAAAGGGTGTACAAGTTGTAAAACGTATCCTAAAGAAAACAAAAGCTTCAGGAGAGTGTTTCTGGCTGGGCTTGTTGAACTACAGGGAGAGTCCTGTTGAAGATGGATGGTCTCCGGGCAAACTCTTGCAAGGAAGGCGGCTGCGCACACCATTGCCGGACTTCAATCCAGTGTCAGCAACGCTCGACAAGAAACACCGGCAGACAAGTCATCATAGGTGCACCCTACCTGACCTCTGCGACAATGACGTGGTTCGCTTGAATGGGACACCATGGGCGACGAAAGCCAAAGTGAACGGATCAGCCGGCCCACGGTCCTTCTACGTACGCACAGAGAACAACACCATGCCGAGGCGCAAAAGTCGGCACCTTTTGGCGACGAAGGAACCATATAGTGTTGGTTCATCAGATGATGAAGATGGTGCGAACAACCACATCACATTTCAAGGTGAGGCGTCATCGACCACCGCGGCCTCGCCTGCGGAAGCTCAGCAGCCGTCGCCTCAACCACTGAGACTCAGTCAACGACAGACGCGGCCACCAGAGCATCTAGGTTATGACCAGCAGTTCCAGCAGACAAGCCAGCGGCAATAATTTTGTCAACTGTTTTGAAGGAGGATGTATCATATCTGATGAAAGCACATGTGCTACCTACATGCATGATTGCCTCGTGCGTATTCCTGGCCCTCACTTTTAGATGCGTAGCATCTAATACTCGAGGCTTGTAGTGCGGCGCCGTCCGCAAGCTTCGTCCTTCTTCTTCCACTATCTGTGCATCCCTTCCTCCTCTACACACCACGCGCGCTTCACTCCTCCACCATCTGTGCACCCTTCCTCCTCTACACACCGCGTGCGCTTCTCCTCTTCACGAACCTTCGCTAGCTGTTAATGTAGCGCGCATGCGCCGTCACGCTTCGAGAATATCGGCAGCTGACGCGCGCGCATGCGCCGTCGCGCTTCGAGAACATCGGCAGCTGACGCGCGCGCATGCGCCGTTGCGCTTCTCCCCCTTATCGAACATTCGACAGCTGACGCGCGCATGCACCGTCACCCACCATCTGTGCCGCGCGCGTTTCTCCCCTTCGAGAACATTCTACAATTCTCCTGATTCTCCAGTGGACGCGCATGCGCCGTCGCGCTTCGAGAACATTCAACAGCTGACAGTGCATGCGCCGTCGCGCTGTATATATACTCAAGGTCGGCGCTCGCTCGCTCAGTTGCCGCTCGTCGGTTGGTTTGTACGGCGCGTCGACGTCCAAGGTCGCGGTGAAATGGATTCCAACGAATCCACAAACACAGTGATCGACGTCCCTTCGACCAGCGCCGCCCTTAAGCATACGTGTGTACGGGTTCACTCATCTAACACCCCCTCCTACAACCACGTTAACAAATTTAGCCATCGACCCAAGTAAGTCGCAATTTAACACCCCATTTCAAAACCACGTTAACCAATTTAGCCATCGACCCAAGTAAGTCGCACTTTAACACCCCGTTAACCAATTATATGCTCCGCATCCTCCTCAGTGTTCCCCCGAGGGAAGCTGCGGGCAATTTTTTCTAACCCTTTCCACCTTCGACAATATCTAGCAACGCAGAATAAACCACAGCATTCACTTGTTTCTCGACAACCCAGCTGTTCAGTCTGTTCATTCCACACGCGATTGAAACAAGTACCAATGAGGAAGAAAGATTAAAATCACCAGGCCGTCGATCAAGATCGAGGCCGCGAAAATGAAGCAAAAGCAGGAACGAAAACGCCCCCATCCCTGCGCAGAAGAGCCGTAGTCCCAGTCAGGAGACATCCGCTTCTATGCCAACAATATGCAACAACAAGAACGCCTGGATCAACGGCCCACCCAAGAGTGTAGGTTGGAGTACCGACAATCCAGGGCAAACCAGCAAAGCGGCAAGTACTCAGCCAGCATCCAACACCTAACAAGGGGGCAAGACCAGGAACCGGTAAACATCCCGGACTCGAGGCGGCCATTTCAGATCCAGTTCGAGATCAAGGACGCAGCCACCGGCCAGACCTCAAGACAATCAGGTGAGGGAACAGACAGAGCTGGTAAACGCTTTACAGAAAGAAATGGCTTCGACCAACGAACAGATAAGGCAACTTAAAAAACAATTCCAATTCGACCTTTACCCCACCCGCGGCTGAGGAACAAATGGCATGCGCTCACATTGAGGTAACTACTTGGAAACTGACAGAGGAGAAAAGTGCAGCGCTTCTAGCCCAGCGCCAGAAATTGCCGCAGAATAAAAACGAGAAAAAGTAAAAAAAAAACTCGACACTCCGAATAGTCAAGCTAGAAACTGCAATAAACGCGCGCTTCAAGGAGCTAGAAGCCAAACAGGCTGATTTTGAGGTATCTACTGAGGCTCGCCTCACCAGAATCGAAGCCGCGATCGAAAACATGGTGGCAGGTCTTAGTCAGCTCAAAGTAGCTAACACAGGCACACTGACACAGCAGCAGCAACAACACCAAAGCCCTGTTGCCCAGTTACCACTGCTAGTTAGAGGCGATAGACCTAACAACAATGCTAGCTTAGATAGACGACATCCAGAGGGAGGCCCAATATGAACACACTGACCACGTGCAGAAACTCCTAAGCATTCATGATGGCCAGCGATCATACTGTGATCTGGCAATGGAACTGCGGAAGGTTCCGAGCTAAAAGACCTGATGTCGAATATAGGATCCATCATTCTGCATTCATCAAACCTGATGTTATTGTGTTACAGGAATCTGGCGTAAACGCCAAGCTTGTTGGCTACACAACCTTCAACACGACAGTGGCGGAAGGCGTTACTCCCTCCACGGCACTCATGATACATAGAAACCTCACCGCTAACGCGATAGATCTCGCAATTAAGCATATAGCCTACAACTTTGTAGAAATCCTTCCCAAGAAGAAAACTTACCCCACCCTGTACGTCCTAAACACATATCATCCACCAAAGAACAGAGGCATCATCGTCTCCAAGCTTATTGTAAAGGCGCAGAGAAACATGCCAGAAGCTCACCACTCATCATAGGTGACTTCAAAGAGCTCACCATGCGGCATGAGGCTATAAGTCTTGTGACAAGAAGAGGACCAGCCTATGGACAACCTCACTAGAGCTGGGCTAAACCCTCCTCACAGACCCCGAGCGCCCCACCCGAGTAGGTACAGCATCTGTGGAAACAGATCACCTGATCTAACATTCATCAAAAACATAGAATTCACCGAATGGGAAAACAAAAAGACTAATGCAGACAGCGATCCTTAGATCATAGCCACCACATTCCCACTTTTTAAGTAAAATAAAGAAAGGAAAATTCAGAGTGAAAACATACCAATTGGGACACTTTCAGAGACATTAGAAATGAGAGAGAACCCACAGAACTCACAAACTTGGAAGAATGGACATCCACTCTAATCGAATACGCGAACAGGGCCACCACTGAAGCCAAAATCGAGGAAGGATCACCCGTCCCCTGACTCACGGCTCATATACCTGTGGGCGGCTAGGGAAAGTTTCAGAAGAGTATGGATTTCACAAAAACACAACAGAACTTTACGAAAGAAGATTGCTCAAATCTACAAAGAAGTAGACAATTATACACAAGCGCTGAGTAAGAACACTGGCACCAAATGTGTGACCGGCTCAATGACTAATCAGCTAACAAAAACTCCTGATTTCTACTCAGACACCAGATAGATACCGAACAAACTGAATCTAACGCAAGTAAGAACCTGCAGAAACTCATTCATTCCTATTCTGGGGAGAAGAATGACCCTAATTCGGGAACTGCAAAGCAAATACTTTAAACAACAACGGGACTGCAGACTCTGGCTAACTATGAAGTTGAAATCATCCAGCTTTAGATAGCGATATAGACGAAGGCTGAAGTTAGAGCAGTCCTCAACAGGGTATTAAACCCACTGGCCACAGTGGGGAAGACAGAATAGAAACAAAATGCTCCAAAATTTAGATGACCAATCGATCAGGCACATCACGAAACTATTCAAACACTTACTGGGGCTGATGGAAAAGTTCGGGCCTAGCTGGAAACATGCAACCGTCACTTTTA
>WOVY01007456.1:0-26454 GCA_013436015.1 Rhipicephalus annulatus
CGGTCTTCCCACCAGAGATCTCCCCTGAACTTCCACTGGACTACTGGTTGGCTCTGGAAGTTGAGCAGCAACTGCACAACATCAGCATTGAGCTTTGAACCCTTCAGCAGGGCTCGTTGTGGCAAGCATGACCTAGCGCATGCCGTTGAGGCGTCAGACACAGCACGAAGCCTTGGTGGTGACAGCATTTTCACGAATGACTGCATGATGAGGCGCATGATAGCCATTGTCTTGTGGCTGTGGTATTTCCAATCGCCCTGTCTGTTTTTTTTTTTGCTAATCGCCGCGGTGGATTGCCTTGCCACGGTGTCTCTACAGTTCGGAACGTTTCTTTAACCAGTTCAATGGCAGTTGGCGGATAGCCTTCTCCCAATCTTCGAAGATCGCTGCCTGAATGTCTGTCCAAAGCTTGTGGTTTTAGCGGAACCTTGTAGCAGCCGTCTAACTTAATGATGCCCTGTTAGAATGCTTAAGTTCTAGTGGAGCCTTGATTCTTTTCTCAGCAGGCGTCTCGATCCCCATGACGCCGAGACGCCACATTGCAGAAAGACCACCATTAAGAACAAACTTCGTTCTACAGAAGAGAACGCTCAGCAAAGGGTATTACACAATACACAACTTAGTAAGTGTGTGAATACTGGTTGGAAAACAAAAACAGCACAATGAGAAAACGAAACAAATGAAGATTGCACTCATAAACGGTAATCTTTTGCTTTTTTGTCAGTTTCCTTACTTTTTTAATAGCTTTTACGGCACACAAAAAAACGCAGCCAAGTGGCCGTGCACGCATTATTTCTTCTTTTTTTTGTGTACTCTATTCGACTTTCAACGCTACTGCATGCACTTCCAAGGACACGAGCAACGTATGCTTAGACTACATGGCTCTCTAAATGTTTTATTTTTCATAAAAGGAAAGCAATGCACAGGCGTGGAACGAAACTGGCTTATCCCCGCATCAAAATGGCAGTGCGCACGATAAAGAAAACATCCTGTTCTGTGTCCTTATGGCG
The DNA here is from genome assembly GCA_013436015.1 of Rhipicephalus annulatus. NCBI lineage: Eukaryota > Metazoa > Arthropoda > Arachnida > Ixodida > Ixodidae > Rhipicephalus > Rhipicephalus annulatus. Next base: position 1,011 of record WOVY01007456.1, read on the forward strand.
CGCTTCATGCTTCGTGTTCAGAATAAAAAAAAAAGAGCCCCAAAAGTTTAAAACAGAGCATCTGCGCCATGAACTCATGCTTCGCCAACCGAATTTCTTTGTGCGCCGTGTATGCGCGCGCGTGTGTTTGGTGTGTGTGTGTGTGTCCGCCGCACTAGATGGTGGATCTTCCAACTTTGGCCTTGCGTTGAGAGTATATATAGGCGTGCCAGAGAAGTTCTATCTGAAGCTGAAATAAAAATACGTGCTTGGCGGGTACCATTATCTGAAAAAGTGCGTGCATAACTCGGTGTATACCCCACACTATATACAATTTTTATCAGAACCACTTGCTCTTATCGGGGCATTCATTTCGTGTGCGTTCTTTGTGGTTTTTCGTAGTCATTATTGTATTCATTGCTGACTTTGCGCGTGTGCGCCTTCTCCTGCGCAAGTTGGGTCTTCCGACAATAAACCATCAGTTGCAGTATAGCGCCTGTGTTTGACCTGATGTCATCTGTGAGTGATCGTATCATTTTGGTGCGATGCTTCTTCGAAAATCAAGAAAATTCTAATCAAATCGCACGCAAAGCGAATCACGCCTAACAGAATGAAATGCTGAATAATTTTCGAGTATTCCGGCACCCTCGATATTATTCGTAAAGATGAAGTAAGTTTACCTAATATTATGCATCCATTTAGCAATAAAAGCTATAGTAGTGCCTTATGATCGAATGATCAGCTCATTTACATGCGTCAAACAGATTATCTAGAAATGCAAGTAATCATTTCACAGCCGGTGTAGAGCGGCAACGTGGGAAACCTGGGCTGCTGCGTTATGTGAGCGCTGATAACTTGTACTATGTTTCGGCCATGAACTTTAAAGTATTTTAACACCAAATATGGATTAAATTGTCTTGCTGTTGACATTTTTGAAAAATATATTCGTCAACTGATTGAATTTATTTGAATAGTGCTTATAAGTAGTTGAAAGCGAATTTGCCCAGTATGAAATCCTTTAGCTAGAAGTTTCGAGATTAGCTCACTTTATAGGGTTAATATTAAAGAACAAAGACGATGATCCGCAGTATGTGCGTTACTTTAGGCTATATGCTTATGCGAAAGTGAGCCACTAGATCACTAAAGCAAGTGTTGTCTAGTTAAGAGTGGTCATAAAGCAATATGGCGCTTACCTTCGCCAAGACTTTGTTGGTCGTTCCTTCGGAGTTCCAAGACTCGCGAAGCAAAGTTTTGTCTCCGTCAAGGAAGAGGCACTCCACCACGCTCGTTAATTCCTGGCACAAGAAGAAAAGGGGAGGAAAAGAAGTTCGACCAGTTCCATTTCGCGAACGCTCGAAACAAAGACGCTGATGTTAGTCCCCCCCCCCCCTCTTTCCCTCGTCAAGCTCACCCTTACCGACATTTGCGCGTCCCATTAGTTCCCTCTTTCCATCTAGCCTTGACACTCACTCTTAGCGCACTTTCTATGGTTCACCCGTTCCACTAAGCCTCGACGTTCGTATTTAGCGCAACATTTGTTCACCCTTTCCGCCGAGCTTCGCGTTTGCACATCTTGGCTCAGCGCAGCTCTTTCTCTCAAGCCGAGACTCACTCTCGCCACACCGGAAGACCACGTAACAAGCGCTACGCCGACACACGGGAAAGTCTCGACTAAAAACAGCTTCGCTCTTCAAGAAATCAACGAAGAAGCAGTCTTCGTTGATTTTTCTTTTGTTCATTCGCACATTTCTTACTGTATTACTTCATGGGGTAACACATACACCACTCATCTTACTTCAATTCAGACAATTATAAACCAAGCAATAAGAATTCTCACGTCAAGCCCATATCTCCCTAACGCTAAGTCACTACTTCACGAAAACAATATATTAACTGTATCTGAGCTAGTTAAATATAACCTTGGTATTTACATGTATAGAACTATAAATAACCAACTTCCACACTTCACTACCATTCTCTCAAATAACAATGTCACAAGGTTTGCCCTTAACAATAACTTTCTACTGCCAAAAGTTCGCACCAATTATGGCAAACAAACAATTCATTTTTCCGGCATGTCTTTTTGGAATAGTTTACCTTCCGACATTACTGTATGCCGTTCCCTGAAGGTAATTAAATCAAAGTTAAAAAATCATATCATGTCCACTAACTAGCCTGTTTTGCTGTTTCTTAATTGATTCCTGTTCATTGTGAGTTGCGTTCTGTAATTACTTGTCATTGAAGTTAGCGCGTTATTCTTCCTTTAAATTGTTTCTCTGGGATTACAAGGGTATATTCTTACTTCATTTGTTTCAATTGCATTTTACTGTAGCTCTGTCTCCTTGCTATGTACATCACAATCATTCTCAATTCTACATTGTACAAGAGGTCCGCTTGCAGTCTCTGACTATGGGACCTCTTTCTGTATATCATGCACATGTATACTTCTTCATTTAGCACAATAAAACCTTCTGTTTCTGTTTCTGTTCTTGAAAGTGACGATTCTATTCGGCCTCCCATCAGTCGCTCGTGCTTTACAGCGTGCTACACGTGCGACGCCTGTACTCATATTGTCACAAAGACACAGGCACGCAGGTACAAAATAGGGCGTTTACTTTCGCAACCCAAGGGCCAGAAACGCGAACACCAGAGCACGCGCACACAGATCTACTTCGTTGTCCTCTTCAGATGCTGGCTACTATAGTTGCCAGCCTACCTTGCGTCAATTCCCCCCTTTCAAGAGAGACCGTCCCGGTCGATTGACTGAGATGCTAGAGGTGGCCATGAGAGAAAAAAAAATGATCACGTCAATGAAAAAAAAACTCACGCTGTTGTGGATAATAAGGAAAAAGTTCGAAGTGTTCATAAGTCGCGGGCATGGTACGGTTTCATCCGTACTACATGGACTACTTCTGGACGTGGACGTCTTCGGTTTAAACTGGTGTCGGAGCTTTGGGGAACTACCTCGTAATTCACGTCACTGAGGCAGCGCACAGCTTCGTAAGGGCCAAAGTAGCGCCGCAATAGCTTCTCCGAAAGCCCACGATGGCGAACTGGTGTCCACACCCATACATAGTCACCTGGTTGATAGTGGACGCTCCTTCGGCCTTGGTTGTAACGGCGAGCGTCGATATCTTGCTGCGCGCGAATGCGGTTCCGTGCAAGCTGGCGGGCTCCCTCGGCTTTCTCAACGAAGTCGTCAACGCTGTCATTTCCGCTGTTGTCCTGGTCTACAGGGAGCATAGCGTCTAACGGTGTTGTGACGCGACGGCCATAAACAAGCTCGAATGGTGTTAGGTCTGTGGTCTCTTGCACAGCGGTGTTATAGGCAAACGTGACGTACGGCAAAATTTCATCCCACGTTTTGTGCTCTACGTCAACATACATAGATAGCATGTCGGCCAATGTTTTGTTTAACCTCTCCGTCAAGCCGTTTGTTTGGGGATGATAAGCTGTTGTTTTCCGGTGGTTGGTGTGCGTCAGCTTGGTGACTTGTTGCAATAACTCTGCCGTAAATGCTGCTCCGCGATCGGTTATGAGAACAGCAGGTGCACCATGGCGCAAAACAATGTCGTGGACAAAGAATCTGGCGACTTCAACTGCAGTTCCCTTAGGCACAGCTTTGGTTTCTGCATAGCGAGTCAGATAGTCGGTCGCGACAATTATCCACTTATTTTCTGAGGATGACAAAGGGAAGGGACCAAGAAGATCCATTCCTACTTGCTGAAATGGTGCTCGAGGTGGATCTAAAGGTTGGAGGAAACCGGCGGGCTTTGCGGGTGGAACTTTACGCCTCTGACAGTCACGGCAGGTGCGGACATAGCGCTGAACGGACGAATACAGCTGTGGCCAGTAGTACTTCTGTCGGATGCGCGCTAATGTCCGAGCAAAGCCTAAGTGACCGGCCGAAGGATCGTCGTGGCACGCCTGCAAGACTTCCTCACGCAGTGCCATTGGAACGGCGAGGAGGAAAGTTTCCTGGCTGCTCTCAAGATTTCTCTTGTAGAGAACATTGTTCCGCAGGCAATACGTAGCCAAACCACGCGAGAGTCGGCGTGGGACGACAACGTCTTGTCCTTGAAGATGCTGGATGACAGGAAGTAGCTCAGTGTCCTCACGTTGAAGCTCAGCCATCCGCACCACATCGACGATGCCAAGAAACGGTAAATCTTGTTCAGTGTCAGATGACGTTGGGGAAATAGGAGCACGAGACAGGCAGTCAGCATCTGTATGCTTATGTCCTGATCGGTAGACCACCGTTATGTCGTACTCTTGAAGGCGGAGGCTCCAGCGGGCGAGGCGGCCTGATGGATCCCGTAGATTGGCAAGCCAACAGAGCGAATGGTGGTCACTGACCGCTCGAAATGGCCGACCGTATAGGTAGGGTCGAAACTTGCTAATGGCCCAAACGACTGCTAGGCACTCTTTTTCGGTGGTAGAGTAATTAGCCTCTGCTTTTGTGAGACTGCGGCTCGCGTAAGCGATCACACGCTCTGCGCCGTTCTGCCATTGAACTAGAATGGCTCCGATTCCCACGTTGCTGGCGTCTGTGTGGATCTCGGTGTCGGCAGTGTCGTCGAAATGTGCCAGCACTGGAGCTGTCTGCAGTCGATTGCGCAGCTCTACGAAGGCTTGTTGTTGTTCTTCCGTCCATACGAAAGGTACATCTGGCCGTGTCAGTCTTGTAAGAGGTTCCGCAATTTTCGAAAATCCTTCGACAAAACGGCGGTAGTACGCACAGAGTCCAAGGAATCGCTGAACAGCCTTTTTGTCTCCAGGACGAGGGAAATCGGCAACGGCAGCCAACTTGTCCGGATCTGGTCGAACACCCCGCGGGCTAACCACGTGGCCGAGAAACTTGAGTTCCTGATAGCCGAAGTAGCACTTTTCGGGCTTGATGGTAAGGTTCGCTCTCATTATTGCAGTGAGGACACTTTTTAGCCTTGAAATGTGCTCGTCAAATGTGGTTGAAAACACAACGACATCATCCAAGTATACAAGACACGTCTGCCACTTTAGTCCAGCTAGTACAGTATCCATCATGCGTTGAAACGTGGCGGGAGCGGAACAGAGACCGAAAGGCAGCACTTTAAATTCGTACAGCCCGTCAGGCGTCACGAACGCGGTTTTCTCACGGTCGCCTTCGTCAACTTCAATTTGCCAGTACCCTGACTTGAGATCTAGTGATGTGAAGAACTGGGCGTGGCGTAGACGGTCTAAGGCGTCATCAATCCGTGGCAGGGGGTAAACGTCGCGTTTCGTGACTTTGTTAAGCCGCCGATAGTCGACGCAGAAGCGTAGTGTGTTGTCTTTTTTCTTTACTAAGACAACAGGTGACGCCCACGGACTTGTCGAGGGTTGGATGACGTCATCATTCAGCATTTCTTGAACTTGACGCTTAATCACCTCTCTTTCCTTCGGGGACACACGGTATGGATGTTGGCGAAGAGGCCGCGCCGACTCCTCGGTAACAATGCGGTGTTTTGTAACGGTGGTACGCTGAACTTTCGATGCTGTGGAAAAGCAGTCCGAGAATTCCCTCACAAGGTTTAGCAGCCGCTCTTTTCGTGAATCTGGCAAGGTCTGGATTAACGTGAATGCGGCTTCCCAGGTCAGCACAAGCTTTTGCATACGGTGAAGTCGTATCCATTGTGCTGATATCGGAAAAGTCAGCTATTTCACTGAGGAAAGCGACAGTAGTCCCTCTAGGAACGTGCTGAAACTCATTGCTGAAGTTGGTCAGCAGAACTCGAGAGCGTTTTATTCTCTAACCGAACAAGGCATCGGGCTATGCATATGTTTCGTTTGAGCAGCAGCGGGATATTTGCCTCAGCAATACCTTCATAGTCGTTGAATTCGTCGAAAACGTCGCAGGCTACCAAGGTGAACACGCTACTCTTCGGCGGTAACGTGACGTCATCGTCAACAATTCTCAAAGCATTGACGTAACTGCCGTGAGGGTTGCGCGCTAAAGCGGTGTGCCGTAGAAAACGTCACTTGCGACTGTTGCAAATCAATCACGGCTCCATTATCACGCAGAAAGTCCAGTCCGAGAATTAGGTCCCTCGAGCAACTCGGCAGTATTACAAAATCTCCGAGATACGTAAATCCGTGAATACTGACTCGCGCTGTGCACCGCCCCACCGGAGTAAGAAGATGGCCTCCTGCCGTACGTATCTGCGACCCAGCCCACTGGGTAGAAACCTTCTTCAGCCTGCAGGCAAGACCCATGCTCATAACAGAAGTGTCTGCTCCAGTGTCAATTAGCGCCATTACTTCTTCGTCGTCCACAGTTACCGCAATGTTTGATGTTACCACTCTTCGCATCCCGTTTGACTGCGTCTGTACATCTTTTTGCTGCTGTCGCTGTCGTCGTAGTGGAGGATCTTCCGTAGAGTCAGCGTCAGCGGCCTCACCTCCGGAGGTCGCTGAACTCAGTTTTCCCGACTTGCAGGACTGGGTGAACGGCGTCTTGGAGCGCCGCGTGAATAGGCTGGGCTCGGTGACCTGTAGCGAGTAGGCGACGACGAGCGAGGCTCTTGTGACCGATGTTTGATACTGCGACGACTCGAGATGAAACTCTCTATTTCCTGTGGTCGCTCGCCAGGTCGTGGACGAGGGGCATTAGGCGAAAATCCACGGAGACCCACACGACGGTATGGACATGACCGGTAGACGTGTCCGGCTTCCCCGCAGTGGAAGCAAAGGGGCCTGTGGTCGGGTGTACGCCAGATGTCACTCTTTCTCGGTCTTGCTTCGGCGATCAACGGTGAGCTGCGAGGGCGGAAGCCTTCCTCCATTTGTTGAGCGTGTCGCTCATTGGGGTAACATACGCTGGTTGAACTGTACGATGGACGACGTCGCACTGCTTCCGCGTAGCTCATCTCGACGCAGTGCCTCTGTTGTGGCGCCTCGGATGGTTGGGGAGCGTGAACAGCTTGCCGTAGCTCGGCGCGTACCATCTCCGCAATGGAGAGCTGCTCTGCAGGTGAAGCAGTCACCTGCATCTTTTGTAGCTCTTCCTTAATGAGAGCTCTGATAAGCTCTCGCAACGCGCTGATGTCATTGCCGAGAGTGACAGAAGTGACCTCACTTGGGTTTACACCACGGTTATACTGTCTGGCACGCTGTTGAAGGGCCCTCTCCATGGCAGTGGCTTCCTCATGGAACTCCGCAAGTGTCGCAGGCGGGTTTCGAATCAGGCCGGCAAAAATCTCTTCTTTAACACCACGCATTAGGTGGCGAACTTTCTTGGATTCGGACATGGCGGGCTCCGCACGCTTGAAAAGCCGATCCATGTCCTCTACGTAGGTCGTCACCCTTTCGTTAGGGCCTTGAACCCTTGCCTCTATAGCACGCCCCGCTGTCTCCTTCCTGTCCTCTCGGGAAAATGCCTTGAGGAACTGCCGTTGAAACTCATCCCATGACGTAAGCGCTGCTTCGTGGTTCTCAAACCACGTTTTCGCGGAGTCCTCCAGGAAGCAGTACAAATAGCGTAGCTTACGCTCTGGGGTCCAATCGTTGATGACGGCGACCCGGTTGAAATGCTCGAGCCAGTCGTCGGCATCTTCAAAAGCAGCTCCGTGAAATGTCTTCGGTGTCTTGGGCTGGTTGATAACCAGGTGCGCTGGTGGTGGCGCGGTGAAGTTAGGCGGTGTTTGATTCATAGCCCTCTGACGTTCAGGCAGCAAACCGTGCTGTGGCTCGAGTCCCTGGAGACGACGGCTGGAACGTACGTGCACAGGGGTAAGCTCGGCTGAGATACTCGATGGACTTGCGTCAGGGGTGCTCTCAGGGGACCGTATCATCTACCGTGCCCAGCACTTCCACCAGAAAATGTCACAAAGACACAGGCACGCAGGTACAAAATAGGGCGTTTACTTTCGCAACCCAAGGGCCAGAAACGCGAACACCAGAGCACGCGCACACAGATCTACTTCGTTGTCCTCTTCAGATGCTGGCTACTATAGTTGCCAGCCTACCTTGCGTCAATATTTGGTCACGCCTCTTAAGGAAGATGCTGGCACCCTCCACTAAACCATGTTAGCCTGCAAAGGGACCCTGCAAATCTTTTGAAGCGGGATCAGAAAACATTGCCGATCATTTGCCGAGGCTCCTTGGAAGACGTGCGCCCTACATTATATATCATTCTAAAATTAGTCCTCAAAATCAGCTACAAATCACTTTTCTCGGCAGATCATGTCATAAACACAGATCCTGGTGCCATAAACCTAGAGTGCATGAACACTGGCTGATTGGACGCTGAATAAAGCCTGTGTGACTTCTTGTTCCTTTTTCACCTCCCCCTCTTTTCTGTACTGCTTTCCACGCGCTGATTGGTGCAAAAGGAGCGTCAAAGCATCTATAGAGCATGAAGTTAGTACCTAAGCCCACTCGCACTCAGCGGATTCTGAAAATGTTTGCAGCAGTGAATTTTCGCAGCACTGCATAATTGAAAAATTAGTGCGGGGCCTGTTTAAAAACGCCGTGCTGTCTTTTTTTTCTCGCATTTGTCTTTCGCAGTACTGAAACGTGTGTAGTGTTAAGTACCGAGATGAAAGCAAGCAGAATTATTGGTTTGATGCACGTGAACGGAAGTTTAGTCTTCAAGTTTCGAAACTTTAGCTGACGACGAAGAAAACGTTTTCTGCCTGATGCACTCTGCCACTGACGTCCGTAGCAGGCTCGAATCACCTCGTGCCTCTTATAGAAACATACTGCAAGTTTCTCCTCATGGGGACCGTTATACAGCTCCTTGTTGTATAATTATAAACCGATATTCATTTCTAGTAGAGGAAGTAACAAAAGTGTTTTTATAATTTTCACTGCACCAACGTGTGGACTATCTGAATATCGCATACCACTTGTTGTACAAAGCCAACCAATACGCCCGGCAATTATCGTCACTGCCACGTCACAAAGTGCCACTTCCAGTAAAAAAAAATAAACCGATGTGTGTCACTGTCGCCGGAAATCGAGGCGATTTCGCCCTTTAACGAATATACGACATTGTTTTCGGCGTTGCCACTTGCGCAACTATGTCGGTGCATTCCACATCTAAGAAGCGATGAAAACGACGTGCTTAATTCTTGACGTGGGGCAACTTGAAACTAGCGCATTCTGCTCTTGAGCTCGTAAACGATAAATGTATCAGGAAAAAAAGTGGTGAAATGGATCGTTCCTGAACAGCGTAGGCCAGACTAGACTCTAACACCGGATCCGATGGATCCCCTCAAGACCAAGCGCTCCGCTCGACGAGCCCAGAACACGAAGCTCCTGCAAAAAGCAAGGTCACTGCTAAGTGACCCTACCGCGGACAAGCCCAAGCTCACAGGTATTTATGACCGTTTGTCATAAATACCTTCCGTCATCTAAAGGTCCCTGGTTCGTTCCCGGGTTTCGGCACCACGATGTAAAGGAAAACTATCGATCAGGGAAAGACCAGACCGAACACAGTTTCTTGTTTCCGACTTCTTATTCTTGCTTTGCAGTACTAGCCTGCACACGTTTATTCCTTTTCTTTTTCAACAGTGGTGCATGCCCTAATGCATTCGTTCATAACGATTGGAAATGAAGGTCATCTTTTTTTTTCTTACTCGACTGCATTTATCTTTGCTTATCTCCCTGTGGCTTTCGGGATCTACCAATCTTTAGCAAGACGGCAAGGTCGTGTAATATTGTGATCAAGTGACGCTACTTATTTGTAACGCCATAAAATTAATGGTGCAACCGACACTTCAGCGCCTGGGATCGTTTTTGTGCCATGCGACTTTTTCAATCGATCCTATGGACGCCATCTGTCACTTCGCGCGTTTGATGTTGCAACTGAAGTTTTCGCCTTAATGAATGGCCATTGCTTCTATCCAAAATATTATAATTAGCCGAGCAACAGGATTTGTCATAAATGCTCATATTCAGTGCGAAAACTTTGGTTTTCTCATCCCTACAGGTCGAACCACATTGAACGTTTTCACGGGCGTTCATCCGGCGTTTCGTTTTCCGGTCTCACTCGGCGTCGACGCTACCGGTGCCGGCGGCCAACGAAACGCTCACCCCGGAACGTCCCAGACATGGAGGATGGTCAAAAACATTGGCAGCGTCGACGCCGCAAGCAGTTTTACGGAGGGTTAACTATTGAGAGCGCTCCTGGCAGCGACTTCTACCAATACGTTAAGGCGTCATCGCTGCTGTCAAAATGGATGCTGCCCACCTCAGATCTATTCGTAGCCCGTGCACTGTGTGGCTCATAAGTTCTTAACTGATGCTTACATTTGAGCTTGTTCCCCAGAAGCTTGGACAGCAACGTGCTCATGGTATCGTTTTCGAGAGCCACACTCAAGTTCATCGGTAGACGTAGCAGGAATGAGTGTTGGCGGGATACGTAGACTAAATGTTAAGCAGCAAGTCTTGCTCAGGAGCTATATATTAGGAGTCGATTGTTTTTTTTTAATATCGATTGCTGGGGCAGCACGTAAAATACAGGAAAGCATACATTTCGTTGGCACTGTCACTCGTGTTTTGCATTACAATCTGAACGAGAGACATACAAGCTATAATGAGGAATATTTCCTGTTGGTCTATTGAGGGAATCTGCTAAGTTCTCTGTGAAGTTCACTAAATCTGGTCCCAATGTGGACTAACGATGGCCTCGGAGCTTCTAGTATGGTTGGCCACCCTCTATAGCGACGTTTATGTGAACATGTCGAGAGACGCGATGCAAGAAAACGTCGGCAAAAAGGTACATGTGGCTCGGCCTTAATGCTCGTTTTGGCCTTAATGCCCCTTATACAGTTAAAGAAAGAGAGGGTGAAAGAAAAAGAGAGAAGTAAGCATAGAGAGAAGGAAGAAAAGATAAAATGAAAGAAAAGAGAAAGAGAGGAGAAAAAAAGAAAAAACAGAAACAATCAGTACACAAAGCCACACACATTCCAATTTACGCCTGCCCCTCTTTTGTCGATAAGGCAAGGGTTCCAGACTTGTTTAGCTTTATATTGCTGTTTAATGAAAGTTCTCTGATGATACCATGTTGTTCAGGTTTCTGCGTGTTGTGTTTTTACTGCCCGAGTTTTTCTGGTCCACTTAATCTATACAAGGTGTGCGTGCGAGTAAAATTATGTCAGTTGAAAGTGCTATATGACCGCTCCTACTTTATGTGTTGCTTTTTTTTTCTTTAGTGCCATAAGTGTGCTATAGAGGGCGAAACTTTTAAATCCAAGACTGTACTACTGCGGTTAATTTGGTGCTAACATATTTCTTTTGTGCGTTTCAGTGTTGTAGTTTTAAATCTCGTGCTATATGTCGCGCTAATTTGGTTCTTGTGCAACTCTTGCAACAAATATAGATTACGTGCTTAATGAAGCTCCTCTAGCACGAAACCTGAGGACGTGAGTAGCCCGGACAACCCAGTGATCCCATTGGCAATTGCGCGTTCGGCGAGATGGTGTCGCCCCTGCTGCGTGGCAGGGGAACCAGCCGAACGTTACAGAAAAGATTTCCGCAATTTTAGGTAGATTCTTGTAATGTAGCCTTAGTTATTCATGTTGTTTGGATTATTTTATATCTTTTTTGTGCATCCTGTACTTGTTTCAAGAATTGTTAGCCTTGATTTAGGACGGTACTGACCACTGCGTGTCCACGCGACATGAAATGGTGCTGCGATGACAAGTCGGGTTTCTAATGTACTACTCACTTGACACAATAGTAAATAACCCGAATATCACTTCTGAGAGTGTGAGATAGTCCTTCGGTAACGAGAAATCGCGGGATAGCGTTACCATTTTGCTGGTCTCGGAGATGCCCACGGCTATCCAAATCTGCGCCTCCTGGGCAGGGCCGGTAAGCTCGAAGTGGTAGCCGTCCTCCTCAGCTACGTAGGTGACCTGCACCTTACAGTCCCCATTTTCGATGCAGCCATCGGGAAAGCCGAAGCAGCCTTTGCTCACGCCGCATCCCTGATCTTCTTCCTCGCCTCCGCCCTAGAGGAAGTGACACACCATCAGTTGGCATGCACTCGTTTCATTCGCGGATCACATAAGCGGATAGCGAAGAACGAAAGAGACTGTGAAGCGTCAACACGTTTAAGCAAGTGTACATAGCAAACCAAATCATGATCTTGAACCGAAAAGTTCTGAAGCACCCGCATGTGCCGTGATGCCAGAAAATGAACACAATAATAAATAATCAAGGTTCCCACCACGATTCCTCGTGCACTCGACTAAGAACACTTGAAGGCTATAGCCATCTTCTTCTATCAAGCTTATTGTAATGGTCCTTCCCATGAATGCTTTCTGCACCGTACGAAGCAAGGAAGGGTAAATTTAAGGGCTAGTTTTCTTTGTTAGACAGACGATTAATGCGAACGGGCAGACAATTATGCCAACGAGAGTATACGGGATGCTATTAGAAGTAACTTTAATGCGATGGTTATGAAAGAAAAGTGTACAAAAAGATAACTTGCCGTGGGCATATGAACCGAACCTGCGGCCTTCGAATAACGCGTTCCATCTACCACCAACTGACCTATCACGACAGCTATCCCCTTGCCCACTTGATAGGGGTTGTATGTGTATTTAAACGTGGACGGATGGATGGATATGGCTTTACCCTTTAGATCGGGCGGTGGCTAGCGCCACCAAGCCGTAATACTTAATGAACCAAAAACTAGATTTCTTTTTTTCCTTAAAAAGTGAGGTTGAGGATTCGTACTTTGCAGCGAAGGGTTCAATTTTCACTCGTGCCTTGACTTTAGCCACCAATCAGATAACCTCCTTCTAGTTAATTCTACCCGCTTAAAGTCTATTTTGCCCTCACTGTCCCTAAACCACAGTGCTTTGAAAAACTCTGCGCCATCAACCTGAACTACAGGGCGAAGCTTTCTACAGAACATTATCAAGTGTTCGGCAGTTTCTTCTACCTCTCCACACGCACTGCATACTGTGTCTACCCCTTCGTATTCGGCCCGATATGTATTGGTTCGCAACACTCCCGTCCTGGCCTCAAACAGTAGAGAACTACCCCGAGTATTATCATAGATCCTTTCCTTGGCAATTTCCTGCTTAAAAGCTCGATCGATCTCTAGTGCGGACTTCTTAACCATGCCCATTCTCCACATGTCTGTGTTCGTTTCCTTCACTTTCTTGTTAACCGATAGTTCTTTTTAGTTTGCCCCCCTGCATTTCCAAGTATTTACCAGTCAATTTTTTGGTTCGCTTCCGCCATTTTGTATTGACATTCTTCATGTACAAGTAGCTGAATACCTTCCTAGCCCAACGCTCCTCCCCCATTTCTCTCAATCGCTTCTCAAATTTTATCTTGCTGCTAGCTTCACTGCCCTCAAATGATGTTCATCCCATATCACCTTGTACCCTCTGATTTGGTGTATTCCCGTGAGCTCCTAAGGCAAGCCTACCTATTCCACGTTGCTTACTTTCTAATCTTGCTTGAACTTTTCATCTCATGCACAAGAGCGCATTGCCGAACATCAGACCAGGAACCATGACCCCTTTCCATATTCCTCTCACAACATCATACCTTTTGTAATTCCACAGTGCCCTGTTTTTCCACAGTGCCCTGAACGAGACGTAGAAGCATCAGCCAGCGCCGCCTATCACCATTCGGGCGAGTTTGGGACACCCATTTTATGCCTGTTGGCGTCCTGTAGCACGTGATAGGATTAGGAACGGGCACATGACCAATAATTCCTCGCATACCACCTCAAGGCATTAAGTCTGCCAGAGCGAGACCTTCGCTAACTCAGAAAGAAAGAGGAGTTTATTTGAGGGCTCATTTTTTTTGTCAGAAACCATACGTGCTTTCTAACAAATAAACCACGTAGCCTCCGTGATCTGATACATCTCAGCTTTCTGCGCATATCATAGATCTTCACAGCCCAGATCGTCCCACGTTGGACAAAGCGACTGTCCTGTGAAGATATCACTATATGACGTCAACTTGAGATGACGTCCTATGGGCCTCACGATGGCGCTTTAATGACGTCATGACGGTGTCGTATGGTGACGTCAGCCTACGACGGTGATTTTTTTCATCGCTTCGACCAGCTACGCCGACGTTACCACGCTCACTTTTGGTGCATGATGAAGCATCTTATGGGAGCTCCTTTATATATATATTTATATATATATATATATATATTTTTTATATATCCTTTTTCGCCTTGTATATAAGCCTCGTGCAAGCCCATCTAGAAAGCTTTCGTATTAGTAGCTGCATATGAAACGTAATGACTCACCTCATCCTTCCCACCGTCGTCCCCGTTCTGCCCTTCGTCTTTCTGCAGCGACTTCTTGGCCTCATCGTCATCGTCCTCCTCGGGCGATACCGGGGAGTCCGTCGTTCTCGGCGGCTGGTGGGCTGGCGAGGGCCCCGCGTTGCGAAGACTCGCGGCCGCCTGCAGCCTAGTCGGCGCTTTTCCCAGAACGACGCGATCGGAGACAACGTAGCGAGGCGTCCCTTCCTGCTTTCCCAAAACCAGCGCCCTGGATAGAAATAGAGTGAGTGAATAAGGCGTGTCATAGCGGAAATCACACAGGACAATCGAGACACGTTTTCACATAGTGTTGTAACTGAAATATAGCCCTTATCAGTTCTTGGCTCAGCTATAGCCAAAGCTTCTACCTATTGTTTCGCTTACCTTGTTTCCATTTCGTTATTCTTTTTATATTGCAACGTACTACATCGATAATCAACGGCCACTGTCTACTTCGCTTGCGCCAAGATGCAGGGATCGACCAGCGATGCAGCACACAGCCCACCTCGCCGAGAAGATTGCGTGCAATAAAGCTGTCAGTACAGCCGTGGCATAATGAATACTTCATTACACACGTGTTTTTGCTACAGAGGTGTTTCAACATGTAGGAGATTTCTATGTTTAAATATGTAAATAAAGTTTTGTTTCCTTCTAACGGCTGCCACTCGTGCCCAGTCTGGTAAGCCCCAAATGGAAAACTGAGTCAAGAGGACCATTCGTCCCAGGCTGCCCCACGAAAACTTGCGCAGTTTATTTCACGCATGTTACACTATCCCGGTAGGCCTGCGCTTGAAAGAACGAGAAATTAGGACAACGTACCGGAAGACGACCGCACCCTTCCAGTTGACTGGTGCCTGCCAAGTGGCTGTCACTTTCTCCGAATCGCCTTTGCCGGAAATAACAACCTGTAATGGTGTCAGGCCAAAGTATGTTAAGCCGCGCCACTGCAAATTGACAAGAAATTTCTATGCGGGCTTATACATCGATGCGTAAGCTATTGCAGCGATAGGGTGGGTACGAGCAGTGCCACACACGGGACGGTAACGGAATAATGGAGAGGGCGCTGCTCTCGTTTATTGCTGAGAAATGCTATAGAGCTTTAAGCACCAGACGTAGCATTATAAAATTCCAGCCAAAATAAAATAAGGCCTTTGAAAGAATTAACTGTTTTCCAATTCACTCTTATACATGCCAGTCCTGTGGTTCATTATAGCTCACATAAAAACAATCCCACGCCACATTCCAACGTTCCTGCCATGACTCGTTATTACTTAGCTACATTCTAAATATAGCGACATTGTTTTTGCATTAGTTGTATAAATTACTAATAAGTGACGACTTTATTTCTTTAAAAAGTAGATGTATGCAATTAGGTTTGACATGCAGTTAGGCTACAAAGGGGGTTCTCCCTTAGTATCCATAATAAGCGTACCTTGTTTACCAAAAAGGCGACTATGTGAGGTCACATGCATATCATTACACTTACTGAGAATAACCATTCAAACGAGGTACTAGTTTTTGCTGGCAAAGTCCTGTCATTGAGCAGCGCTGTCGAAGTAGCATTCAGTTCTTGTTGAGATCTGTAACTAATCACAGGCCGGATTTAAACGTCTAACATATAGATAAACGTCATTCGGATAAAATTACCAAACACTTCACTCGTCGGTGATCCTTTCTGCTTACGTATACAGCCTTCTGTGATAGTAAATCTCAACTAGGATTCATTGGAATTCGCTCGTACTAACAATTTTATCACAAGAACCCCGCACAACTACGAAACCTAACGAAGGAGATAAATCAAATAGATAGAAAATCTATTTGATTTCCGCTGTACCTCCGCATATCTGGTGTCCATTGATACGTTGGCTTCTGCCGGTCTATTGTACATAGTGAGAGAAAAGAACCGTAAAGATGTGTGTCATGCATTTTTGTTGGAACTCTCGAGAGAAAAGGATATTTTGACGTCACAATCATTCCTGAGTAGATACATCCGTGAATCGGGACGTGGGAACAGGAAAGACGGGCTAAATAGTATTGGCTGAGAACGACAACAAGAAGAACAAGAAGATGAAAAAGCTGTCTCCTTAGAGGAGCGTCAGTAATGTGCACAAATGACTGGTGTGGGATATCCTTCTTTTCAATGCATATAGCATCAGTTTTCACAATGATATATACTGAACCTCACAAGAGCATCGCAGTCAAGTTCAAGGTTATTCGTTGTTACATGTTCAAAAAAAAAACGGTTGACGTATAATACGTACAGAATCAGGAGATCACGAAGTACAAGACTGTCAGGGGTACCTCCGAAAATAATCAGTGGCCTACGTAGGGGGTTACACGTAAAAGGTAGCAGTGGCGTATATAAATGGTTACAGGAAGCAGGTAAAAGGTCAAGGTATAATAAATGACCAAACCAGAACTCGCTGGTACAATATGTTTTCTGCTTTTGCACGTATCGTCAACCACTGAGGATTGTGCAATATTATTTGCATTGCACGTGCTGTCTGAAGGCTCATTCACACAGCTGCGACTTTCAACTGTCACGCGACAATTTGCGCCAGGCGAACAAGCGACTCAAGGCAACCGGTGTTCACAACTGCTCGCACAGAACTCACGGTCGCTGGTATTTTCATTGCCTCGTAAAATAGGTTCACATCCTATTCATGCACATCAGATTAGTGCAGACGTTTGTGACTGTAAGTGACGTGACTAAGGATCGAACAACGGGTATAACATAGCCAGAATGGTAGTTTTTTCAACCAACGCAGCAACATGCGACACGTCGCTTGGCGGCTAACTTGGTCACACGGCTGGTGATAGTCGCAGGTGCGAGCGAGCTCCGAGATTTTGCTTGCGGCAAACAACGCTCCAGCCATTTAAGATACAGTGGGCACGTGTTGTACGAAAAGCTAACCTTACAGAGGTAACAATAAAGCGTGAAACTATACAACCACAGCACATAGAAAAACACTGCATGCGCGTCAAAATACATGTCGATTGGGAAACACACGCTTGCAACTCACGTTCTCGTGATCACGGCAGGAGTGGGTCCGGGCGCTGTCGTCAAATCCGCCAGCCGCAAACTCTCCGAGCACCAGAGAACCGTGCTCATTACTTTTTCTCGCTTGAATAACGTAGCCCCGAAACGAACCTTCCAAGGCCACTGTCGCCAACGCAAAAATACGCATACAGATTCATTGCCGACGCCACTTTCAAAGATATACGTTACGTGTGAGCGAATGTTCCGTAACTTCTAACACAAATGCAATACTGTAAAGAAGCCGTAGAAACTCCATGAATGGGAATCGCTGGGTGGTCGTGCTATGCACGTTTTCAGGTTTCAAAGTAGCAAAGCTGTATACGTTTTGTTTTTGTTTTTTACAGTGAAAGCTGTTATGAGATCACAACTCGATTCATGCGCCGCGCAGTAGCTGTCCGCCGCCGCCGGTGTCCGTAACCATACCGCACAAAATTAACAAAAAAACAAGTACCAATAACACAGTGCGGCTCGAACCCAGGTCCGCTGAGTGACTGTTCAGTATTCTACCACTAAGCCACGCCGGTGTTTCGGACTTGTTGGCGAACTTGCCTTAGGCAGGCTTTAGGTCGGGAAAGCAATTGCGTTAATACGACGTATAAAGCGTTTTAAAACAGCAAAAGAGCAACCAGTCGTCGCACAATTCGAATGACGTAATGAGTGGGTCGTCCAATGCTCCAAACCATCACAAAAGTTTGTTCTTGTTCAGCTGATAACTGTGGCGCACACCCACTTTAGGCATACTTCCTCATCGTCGTCAGCCACTGCATGAACAATTGGCACAAAATTCTTCGCAAGTGTTAAGCGGATACCACACTTCTCAGAAAAATAGCGAATGTTGGCTTACTACCGAGAAATCATTATATTAACGCTGTAGTGGGTGCCCAGCAAGTGTGCTTGCAGTAGTTACCCAATGAGTGGCTCTGAAAGGCCGCTCTTCTAGCTTTCTCTGTGACTGCTGCGCCTTCCGCGCAGGCCTGGCGTTTTCTTTTATTTTATTTTGTGTTAGTGTAATAATTTACTCTAAGGATTTACGTTTAGTTTTTTTCAGTCTTTTCACATACGTAAACTTGCAGATTTTTCTTTCCAGATGAGCATCGGAGATCTTCTAACGCAGGATGAATAAACATGAACAATTTTTGACCGTGTTGTCAAATTAATTGCCGGAGCTCATAGGCACCACTAAGCGCAACAAGCTACCACTCAATGTCAAGAAATACCTCGGTGAAAATTTCAGCCCAATGTCTTCCTTAGCGTCAACGATCTATCCGTTGCGTAGTGTGACGATTTCCGATTTCTGGGCGAAATTCTGAGCCCATATAGCAGGTAGTGCAGCTTAACAGTCTCATACAGCCACATGTCCTAAATTGCCATATATATAAGATAAAACCAGCCTGGTTAACGCTAATTTCGGCTCATCATCATCAGCATCACTGCACAGCAGGCAAATGCATCTCCCACGTTTCGCTAGACAAGTCGGTCCTGTTCTTGCTGCTAGCTGCCACTTTATGCGTGCACTAAATTTCTAACCTCAACTGCCCGCCTAACTTTCTGTGTGTTCCTCATCCGCTTGCCTTTTCTTGAAATCCAGTCTGTGATATTTAATGACCAGCGTTTATCTCGCCTTTCCGCTACATACCCAGCCCATGACCACTTCTTGATTTCGACTGTGATGTCCTAAACATGTGCACTCGTTTGTTTCCTGATGAAATCTGCTCTCTTCTTGTCCCTTGGGGCTAGCATTGGTGAATTAGTGAACTCACCCTTTGTAACCCCCCTTACACAATGCCCTGCAACAAGGGCCTGTAAGGTATTTTAAATAAATAAATAAATAGTGTCAATGGTGGCCCGGATTGACTTATGTTCATTCATTCACTCATTCATTCATTCATTAAGATAACTACAGAACCCGAAATGCATTATTGAAGATGAATTGTTGTTGGCTGTATGCTGTTAGGACACCAACATTGTCTTCACTCAATCTTGAGTCCAAAACTCACAGAACTCGCTTGCTACCGCGGCCGAAAGACCGACCTCCGAGGGAGCTACACCCGGGCGTTGTCTACAAAGTGTCGTGTTCTGGGTGTCCAGCCTGCTACATAGGCGAGAGCAAGTGTTTCCCGGAAAGAATGCACCAACACAAGAACGACGTCAGGAAGATGGAAGTGCAACGTAGCGCTCTGGCGGAGCACTGCGAGAAGCACGACCATAAAATTGACTTAGACGGCGCTTCTGTTATTGAAACAGAACGGAATTTGGGAAAGAGGCTCTTGCTCGAGTCTTGGCACATTCAGCATACGCCTGCCAACGTGAACCGCTCGCTGGGAACAATGCCTTCGGTGTACGTTCACGGTCTCCGAAACGGGGTGGAAAGGGAAAGCCGGAGCCGTGGTGAGAGAACACGACGCGACGACACTTCCATGACCAAGACAGTCACCCCCTGAGGAAGGGACCGAGTCGGTCCCGAAACGTCGGGCTCTTTTTGAACTGTGGCTGGAGCAATTTCAATTTTCTAAACTTTTCTACCCAGCCAGACAGATTGCTGTCAAAATGTTTACGTTTAAGAATTCCTTATGCATTAGGCTTTCCGTAAGCTTTCTGAATCTAACATGGTATTGCATGGCCTCCATGATCGGGCCACAATTGGTCAAGTGGCGATATCACGTGATGAAGTTGTCATGTGGTTACGCAATGAGATCACAAATATTGCCGACCAGTCACGTCATCACATGGCGATGATTTCCTGCATTATTCTTGTTGACGACGACCGTCGATCTGCACGTTTGATGAGGCGTCAAATGTTTTACACCTTAAAAACGAATTGATTGATATGTGGGGTTTAACTTCTCAAAACCACTATATGATTATGAGAGACGCCGCAGCGGAGGGCTCCGGAAATTTAGACCACCTGGGGTTCTTTAACGTGCACCCAAATCTGAGCACACGGGCCTACAACATTTCCGCCTCCATCGGAAATGCAGCCGCCGCAGCCGGGATTCGAAACCGCGCCCTGCGGGTCAGCAGCCGAGCACCTTAGCCACTAGACAACCGCGGCGGGGCTAAAAACGAATTGTTCGCCAAATGTTATACGGCTATCACACACAGCCACTTTCGATCGCAATTGGACCCAATTCTGTTCCAATTCCTTATACGTGATTGGCTCCTTTATGCAAGCTACAGAGGGCAATCAATCACTGATAAACGTGATCTCGATTTGATATAATCGTGGCAAGCAGTGCAGCAGGTTACACCAGCATTAGACATTTCTTATTCCTTACCTTCGGCGCTGCGTTTGTCCGGGAGCAGCGTCACCGAAATCGTCGCTTGGTCCCCGTCGTCCTCCTTCGAGGCGCTGTCGTCGCTCCCAGATGGCGTCAGCGACACGGCTGACTTCTCGAACGCCTCGCAAGGGTTGGAGGGCAGCCATTCACTACTGCTGCCCGCACGGACGGAATGAGTCAGCAGGAAAAGGAAAACCAGACAGGTGGCAGTCTTCATTCTGCACTGCTTCCAGATGCTTGTTGCGAACGGGAAAGATCTTTTCTCGTGCACAAAGGAACAACTTCTTTTTATTCTTGAAACGATGTTTTTTTTTTCTTAGCACACATGCACATATATACTAACCGAAATTGCTGAGATCTGAGGGATAATAATCCAACAATGGCAGTACTAACTAACCACACAATCAATCGATGACACCACCCCGCAGATAATCTCACGTGCATTGATAGCATTGACACCAAAATATGCAACTTAGAAAAAAAGTACAGTAATTCTATTTGCAAGAAAACATATAAAATCAAAATCAATCTTCACGCACACTATACTACTGCAAAGGGCAGTATTAAGCAGGTACCTAATATCTAAATGTGATCATATATGCTTTCTGGTCTAAAAAATGGGGGAGGGGGTGAAGTTAACCCTTTAAATGAAGCCGATGAAATGCGATCATTCTTAATTGGTCAGTATACTTTCTTCTAGTTGCTCCATCAGGAAAAAATCAATGACCATGACGTCATTTTTTATTGTCATAAAAAGTTTTTGATCAGCTGTAACCTTCCTACTATTTCTTAGCCGAAAATACATTTTCCGCGATCACTTCTCGCTATAGCGCAACGTGTGAAATTACAAATACGATCTCACAATTTTCTCCGTCTCTTGAAATGCTGCTTAGTTTATTTTTCTTGCGTTATTCTTAACCGCGAGTCCCGCTGCAGACGCTCGACTTCGGGACACTTGTCTGCATACTACTAAACGTGGATATTTGTAATTTGAAAGTATAATAACAAACTGAACTGAATTCGAATGATCCAGCAGCGACAATTATTGTTTCTGTTTTTGTTACTCTCACACGCAGTCACATCCACTTAAGTGCTCTTATGAACAATGAGTAACTGCTAAAAAAGTTTTATTCAGTATACGTGCTAACATCATTAAGATGATCCGACGCGATATGAGACAGCAATTGGCATCTCCGAAAGCATTCTCGCACTTTAAATGTAATTAAAATTTTCTCCCTACCACGGACCTTTCGAACGATCAAATGTGGTAGACCAGTTCCCAACTTGTCGTGGAATTGTTATAAGCTTGACTAAGGTTCTGTTAAAAACCTCCTTGAACATAAGCGACATATTGGAGAGCTGAAGGCAAGTAATAAAACATGGCCTATATAGAGATATGGCATTACGGCATTACGTTATAATCATCATAAAAAGCCTTCGCCGTGTTCAAAACCCTAACAGCTTGCGTTGCCCGTGAGAGTGGGTGGGCGAGAGGGGGGAGGAGGACGCTTTTTTTCAATTTTTTACTTTGCTACTCTATATTTACATATACAAACACACGCACGCACGAACATACACACAGTATGATTATGCCCCAACCACCCCTTCCCCGAAAAAACAAACAATCCGGTACGCTACTAACCCTCACGATATTTCTAGCGTGGAGTTCTTGGCTTCTCGCGCCGATAGTGCATGGAGTACAACGGGTTACGAAACCCCCATTGTGCGAAAAAATAGCCGTGAAGCAAACATAAGAACGTAATAGATCGGTTATTAAGTTCCATGGTCGCCACTTACCTGGATGCGAACGGCGTGGGGCGGCAACCACTTCAACTACCTCTTTCTTTGTTCACCTCAGCAGCGGATTTCAGGGAGAAAGATGATGAAGATGACTTACGATGTATCATTGAATTACTAGCGCCTGCCCACATGGGGTGATTGGCCAAAAGTTGGGTGGATTATACGGCCTTCAATTTTTTCAATTACTACATAAATTTAATGGTTTGACGGAAGCTTGTAGGGTCAGAAAAACATACGGCGGGAAATATCAAATACCAACAAATTATTGAAAAAAATGACGTTTCGGCTATTTTACGCAAGCCTTGTTCACCAACAAACTACGAAGGCCTTGTTCACACACACACAAACACACACACACACACACGCACACACACACACACACACACACACACACACACAAAACAATTCTATGCGAACAAGGCCTCGGAAGCGGGGCCGACACGTCGTTTTTGTTTGTACTTTATTTCATCAATTTTTCGGTGCTCACTATTCCCCACTCTTACTTCGCTTACATCAGTTCTCTGGCACATATTTCCAAGTATGCTTTTGAATAGTCTTGAATGTGTTCCTCAACTGTGAAATTCATTTTGTGCAACCTTAATTTCTTCTTAAGACTCGCTTCTATCATTCAAAAGACCTTTCACATCAACTCATGGGCATACTATTTATTTATTTATTTATTTATGTTTGTTTATTTATCTGATTTGTTATTTTCTGCGGAAGTTAACAGTAGGGGTAAATACGCGCTTGGAAACTAGCAATTGACGAAACACCACTACAATCACCAACACCACCAGCAGCAGCATCATTGTCAGCCTGTTTTTATGCGCTCTCATAGGCATGTGCAGGGTTCTCCCAATGGGGGCGGAAGAGGGAGACTACTTTCACTATACAGCGCCTCCACTCTTCCCCCTGTTCGAACAAAAACGAGCTTAACAATGGCTGCAAAACTTATTTAGGGCAATTACAGTACGGCGAAACCTGAGGGAATGCGTTAGCACGGGCGCCAAATGATTCCCGTTTGTATAGATTGTTCACGGTTCCCTTTACAAAGGTGTGAATGGCGTTAACCTTTGAAGTATCAGGGAGATTTTCAGACTCGGTGTGCGATTCTGGTGCTACATTTTACTGTGCTTCGGAGACTTTCTGCTTGTCGCGCAAGTTGTTGGGAGGTGATATACGCGTCGCTTGCAACGAGTTAATTCTGTCATGCTCTTTCCCCAATCATGAAGAATGAATGGATTATCTATGAGTGTCCATTCGCGTCGGCCGCGGTCTTCCCACGTCTCTCGTATACTTCACTAGTAAGCCCCGTAACTGTCTTTCAGGGGTTGGACACCACAACAGTAGCTCACGAGGGGTGGGGGTAAATGAGGAATTAAGAGGATAGGATTAAAAGGTAAAGAGATAGGGAGAGGGGAAAGAGAGAGCGAAACGCAGGGACAGCGAACAATAGAAGTGAAGAGAAGATAGGAAAGATGGAGATGGTCGCAGGAGTCCGAGGACGGGGATCCACTGGCGAGAGCTCTTGTCGGCGACAGGAGATGACGTAGGGCGAGTCCAGTCGGCCAGAGCTACGCTGTCGTCGGGGATCGGCGTCAGGAGATGGCATGGGGCCAGCCCAGTAGGCCAGAGCTGCGCTGTCGTGGGAGATCGCGAGGGCACAACCGGTCGGCACGGAATCCATCGAGCGAGTCCATACTTCACTGCAGTATCATTGTTCTTATTGTCATTTGGGTGTTATCACACCACGATATATTAAAGTTATTCGATGTGTGCTGAGAGGCCTCTGTAAGAAGGATGTTCTCCGCTTAGTACAAGCACTCATAGTTAGTCGGCTCACCTATTATCTTCCCTTTCACAATCTCACGCTAGTTCAAATAAAAAAGATGGACATCCTTCTACGGACAGCTGTGAAGGCGGCTATCGCCTTGCCTCCACACGCATCTACACAACGCCTCCTTCAATTAGGAGTCCACAACACCGTAACCGAACTCATCGAGGCTCAGCACAACAGTCAGCTCCAACGGCTCAGGTAGACCTGTCAGGGCGGCGCCATCCTGTCTCGTCTTGGCTACCCAATTCCCCAAAAACCAGCACAAGTACCGCGACATAACTTTGCTTCTACTGTCCGCGCACTCATAAGAGTGCCTCCGATTCCACGCAATATATATGAATCCCTCCCGCCACGCCGGTCGTCGACGTGCCCGAGTTCAGGCTATGACACGCGTCTTTGGTGATGGTACCTCAGACTTACAAGTACTTTACACTGATGCAGCACGCTACCCAGAGAAGTCAGCCATGTGTTTAGCCGTGACAAATGACACAGACGCCCTTGTGGCGTCTGCCACACTTCGCACTACAGACAGTGGTCTGGCAGAGGAGGGATCTCTCGCTCTGGTAATTGTTCACGCTACGACACTGTCACATGACTCCCCTGTCACTATTGTAACAGATTCACAAGCTGCTTGCCGTGCTTTCACTCAAGGACTTGTGGCTGCACATACACACAATATCCTCTCTTCTGTCTCATCATCCGCATTACGTCCTGTGCGTATCGTCTGGACTCCTGGACACGCCTCTCTCTATGGTAATGAACGCGTTCATGCGGTTGCCTGAGAGCGGGCTGGCTGGGCTCCATTGGAAGAGCTGTCCAATCCAGACGACGCATGAACAGAACCACTAAACTACGATGCTACGCTGGAGTACTACCGACAGAGCCGTTATACGTATCCTCCCCCTCATCCTTCACTCAACAGAGCAGATGCTGTCGCTTGGCGGCAACTACAGACCAATTCATTTCTTTGCCTTTATATGGTGAATCGCTTTCATCCGACTCTCTACCCCTCCTACTGCCCCTTCTGTGGATCTGTACCGACGGTGTACCACTCCACGTGGGAATGCTCTGCCCCACAAGGCGTTCCTCCCATTCCCAATCCCACCCCTTCCTCTTGGGAGTCTGCACTGCTCAGTTTACGTTGGCAGGAACCGCAGCAGCTGGTCCAGCGGGCTTGCAGGGTCGCGCAAGGCAATGGAGCCCTGGACTGAGGGCCCCACCCAAAAAAGGCTCAGTGTGCATTT
>WOVY01007457.1:0-58199 GCA_013436015.1 Rhipicephalus annulatus
TGTGTCGCTTTTTTTTCTTTGCGCTGATAGCTTTGAAGAATGTTCTGACGGTGGTGAGAGTGGATCGCGACTGTCTTCGTGGCGCAGTTGGCTAGCGCGATTGGTTGCTAACCGAAAGTTTGGAGGTTCGCTTCCTGCCGGGAGCGGTGTGTAGCTTTTTTTTCTTTGCGCTGATAGCTTTGGAGAAATGTTCCGACGGTAGTGACAGTGAAGCACGACTGTCTCCGTGGCGCAATTCACTAGCGCGTTTGGCTGTTAACCAGAAGGTTGGAGGTTCGAGCCCTCCCGGGATCGGTGTGTCGCTTTTTTTTTCTTTGCGCTGATAGCTTTGGAGAAATGTTCTGACGGTGGTGAAAGTGGAGCATGGCTCTCTCCGTTGCGCACTTGGCTGGCGCGTTCGGCTGTTAACCGAAAGGTTGGAGGTTCGAGCCATCCCGGAAAAGGTGTGTCACTATTATTGAGCTGATAGCTTTGAAAAAATGTTTGACGGTGATGAGAGTGGAGCACGACTGTCTCTGTGGCGCAAAGGGCTAGCGCGATCGGTTGTTAACCGAAAGGCTGGAAGTTCGCTCCCTGCCGGGAGCGGTGTGTCGCTTTTTTCTTTGTGTTGATAGCTTTGGAGAAATTTTACGACGGTAGTGAGAGTGAAGCACGACTGTCTCCGTGGCGCAATTCACTAGCGCGTTCGGCTGTTAACCAGAAGGTTGGAGGTTCGAGCCCTCCCGGGAGCAGTGTGTCGCTTTTTTTCTTTGAGCTGATAGGTTGGAGAAATGTTCTGACGGTGGTGAGAGTGCATCCCGACTGCCTCCGAGGCGCAATAGGCTAGCGCGTTCAGCTCTTAACCGGAAGGTTGGATGTACGAGCCCTCCCAGGAACGGTGTGTCACTATTTTGCGCTGATAGCTTTGAAGAAATGTTCTGACGGTGGTGAGAATGGAACACAACCTGTCTCTTTGGCGCAATTGGCTAGCGCAGTTCGGCTGTTAACCGAAAGGTTGGAGGTTTGAGTCTAACCGGGGGTGGTGTGTCTTTTTTTTCTTTGTGCTGATAGTTTTAGAGAAATGTTCTGACGATGGTCAGAGTGCTACTTGACTGTCTCCGGGGCGCAACTCGCTAGCGCGTTCGGCCATTAACCAGAAGTTTGGAGGTTCGAGCCCTCCCGGTGCGGTGTGTCACTATTTTTGCGCTGATAGCTTTGGAGAAATGTTCTGGCGGTGGTGAAAGTGGAGCACGGCTTTCTCCGTGGCGCACTTGGCTAGCGCCTTCGGCTGGTAACCGAACGGTTGGAGGTTCAAGCCCTCCCGGGAGCGAGTTGTCGCTTTTTTTCTTTGAGCTGATAGCTTTGGAGAAATGTTCTGACGGTGGTGAGAGTGGATCCCGACTGTCTCCATGGCGCAATTGGCTTAGCGCGATCGGTTGTTAACCGAAAGGTTGGAGGTTCGCTTTCCTGCCGGGAGCGGTGTGTCGCTTTTTTCTTTGCGCTGATAGCATTGCAGAAATGTTCCGACGATAGTGAGAGTGAAGCACGACTGTCTCCGTGGCGCAATTCACAAGCGCGTTCGGCTGTTAACCAGAAGGTTGGAGGTTCGATCCCTCCCGGGATCGGTGTGTCGCTTTTTTTTCTTTCCGCTGATAGCTATGGAGAAATATTCTGAAGGTTGTGAAAGTGGAGCACGGCTGTCTTCGTGCGCACTTGGCTAGCGCGTGCGGCTGTTAACGGAAAGGTTGGAGGTTCGAGCCCTCCCGGGAACGGTGGTGTCACTATTTTCGAGCTGATAGCTTTGAAAAAATGTTCTGACGGTGATGAGAGTGGAGCACGACTGTCTCCGTGGTGCAGTTCGCTAGGGCGTTCGGCTGTTAAACGGAAGGTTGGAGTTTGGAGCCCTCCTGGGATCGGTATGTGCTTCTTTTTTCTTTGCGCTGATAGCTTTGGAGAAATGTTCTGACGGTGGTGAAAGTGGAGCATGGCTGTCTCCGTTGCGCACTTGGCTAGCGCGTTCGGCTGTTAACCGAAAGGTTGGAGGTTCGAGCCCTCCCGGGATCGGTGTGTCACTATTATTGAGCTGATAGCTTTGAAAAAATGTTCTGACGGTGATGAGAGTGGAGCACGACTGTCTCTGTGGCGCAAAGGGCTAGCGCGATCGGTTGTTAACCAAAAGGCTGGAGGTTCGCTCCCTGCCAGGAGCGGTGTGTCGCTTTTTTCTTTGTGTTGATAGCTTTGGAGAAATTTTACGACGGTAGTGAGAGTGAAGCACGACTGTCTCCGTGGCGCAATTCCCTAGCGCATTCGGCTGTTAACCAGAAGGTTGGAGGTTCGAGCCCTCCCGGGATCAATGTGTCGCTTTTTTCTTTGCGCTGATAGCTTTGGAACAATGTTCTGAGGGTGGTGAAAGTGGAGCACGGCTGTCTCCGTGGTGCAGTTCGCTAGGGCGTTCTTCTGTTAAACGGAAGGTTAGAGGTTGGAGCCCACCTGGGGCGGTGTGTCGCTTTTTTTCTTTGTGTTGATAGCTTTGGAGAAATGTTCTGACGGTGGTGAGAATGGAGCACGACTGTCTCCGTGGCGCACTTGGCTAGCCCGGTCAGCTGTTAACCGAAAGGTTGGAGGTTCGAGCCCTCCTTGGAGCGGTGTGTCGCTTTTTATTTTATTGCGCTGATAGCTTTGGAGAAATATTCTGACGGGGGTGAGAATGGAGCACGGCTGTCTCCGTGGCACACTTGTCTAGCGCATTCGACTGTTAACCGAAACGTTGAAGGTTCGAGTCCTCCCTGGAGCAGTGTGTCACTTTTTTGTGCTGATAGCTTTGGAGAAATATTCTGACGGTGTTGAGAATGGAGCGCGGCTGTCTCTTTGGCGGTTAGCGCGTTCGCCTGTTAACCGAAAGGTTGGAGGTTTGAGTCGAACCGGAGGTGGTGTGTCGCTTTTTTTTTCTTTGCGCTGATAGCTTTGGAGAAATGTTCTGACGATGGTGAGAGTGCTACTGGCTGTCTCCGTCGCGCAATTCGCTAGCGCGTTCGGCTGTTAACTAGAAGGTTGGAGGTTCGAGCCCTCCCGGGAGCAGTGTGTCGCTTTTTTTCTTTGAGCTGATAGCTTTGGAGAAATGTTCTGACGGTGGTGAGAGTGGATACCGACTGTCTCCGTGGCGCAATTGGCCAGCGCGATCGGTTGTTAACCAGAAGGTTGGAGGTTCGAGCCCTCCCGGGATCGGTGTGTCGCTTTTTTTCTTTGCGCTGATAGCTTTGGAGAAATATTCTGATGGATGTGAAAGTGGAGCACGGCTGTCTCCGTTGCGCACTTGGCTAGCGCGTTCGGCTGTTAACGGAAAGGTTGGAGGTTCGAGCCCTCCCTGGTACGGTGTGTCATTATTTTTGAGCTGATAGCTTTGAAAAAATGTTCTGACGGTGATGAGAGTGGAGCACGACTGTCTCAGTGGTGCAGTTCGCTAGGGCGTTCGGCTGTTAACCGAAAGGTTGGATGTTCGAGCCCTCTTGGGAGCGGTGTGTCGCTTTTTTTTTCTTTGCGCTGATAGCTTTGGAGAATTGTTCTGACGGTGGTGAAAGTGTAGCACGGCTGTCTCCGTGGCGCGCTAGGCTAGCGCGTTCGGCTGTTCACCGAAAGGTTGGAGGTTCGAGTCCTCCAGGGAGCAGTGTGTCGCTTTTTTCTTTGAGCTGATAGCTTTGGAGAAATGTTCTGACAGTTGTGAGAGTGCTGCATGAGTGTCTCCGTGGTGCAATTGGCTAGCACGTTCGGCTGTTAACCTGAAGGTTGGTGGTTCGAGCCCTCCTGGGAGCGCTGTGTCGCTTTTTTTTCTTTGCGCTGATAGGTTTGGAGAAATGTTCTGACGGTGGTGGGAGTGG
Source organism: Rhipicephalus annulatus (assembly GCA_013436015.1). Classification (NCBI taxonomy): domain Eukaryota; kingdom Metazoa; phylum Arthropoda; class Arachnida; order Ixodida; family Ixodidae; genus Rhipicephalus; species Rhipicephalus annulatus. The sequence continues at coordinate 3,855 of WOVY01007457.1, forward strand.
AGCACGACAGCCTCCGTGACGCACTTGGCTAGCGCGTTCAGCTGTTAACTGAAAGGTTGGAGGTTCGAGCCCTCCCGGGAGCAGTGTGTCGCTTTTTTTCTTTGAGCTTATAGCTTTGGAGAAATGTTCTGACGGTGGTGAGAGTGCAGCCCGACTGCCTCCGTGGCGCAATATGCTAGCGCGTTCAGCTGTTAACCGGAAGGTTGGTGTACGAGCCCTCTCGGGAACGGGTGTGTCACTATTTTTGCGCTGATAGCTTTGAAGAATAGTTCTGACGGTGGTGAGAATGGAACACAACTGTCTCTTTGGCGCAATTGGCTAGCGCGTTCGGCTGTTAACCGAAAGGTTGGAGGTTTGAGTCTAACCGGGGGTGGTGTGTCTTTTTTTTCTTTGCGCTGATAGTTTTAGAGAAATGTTCTGACGATGGTCAGAGAGCTACTCGACTGTCTCCGGGGCGCAGTTCACTAGCGCGTTCAGCTACTAACCAGAAGTTTGGAGGTTCGAGCCCTCCCGGGAGCGGTGTGTCGCTTTTTTTTTTCTTTGCGCTGCCAGCTTTGAAGAAATGTTCTGACGTTGGTGAGAGTGGAGCACGACTTTCTCCGTGGCGCAACTGGATAGCGCGCTCGGCTGTTAACCAAAAATTGGAGGTTTGAGTCCAACCGGATATTGTCGCTTTTTTTCCTTTGCGCTGATAACTTTGGAGAAATGTTCTGACGATGGTGAGAGTGCTACATGACTGTCTGCGTGGCGCAATTCGCTAGCGCGTTCGGCTGTTATACAGAAGGTTGGAGGTTCGAGCCCTCCCGGGAGCGGTGTGTCGCTTTTTTTCTTTGAGCTTATAGCTTTGGAGAACTGTTCTGACGGTGGTGAGTGTGGATCAAGACTGTCTCCGTGGCGCAATTGGCTAGCGCGATCGATTGTTAACCGAAAGGTTGGAGGTTCGCTCCCTGCCGGGAGCGGTGGACCGCTTTTTTTTCTTTGCATGATAGCTTTGGATAAATGTTCCGTTGGTAGTGACAGTGGCTCATGACTGTCTCCGTGGCGCAATTGGATAGCGCGATCGGCTGTTAACCGAAAGGTTGGAGGTTCTTGCCCTGCCGGGAGTGGTGTGTCAATTTTATTTCTTTGCACTGATAGCTTTGGAGAAATGTTCCGACGGTGGTGAGAGTGAAGCACTACTGCCTCCGAGGCGCAATTCTCTAGCGCGTTCGGCTGTTAACCGAAAGGTTGGAGGTTCGAGCCCTCCCGGGAACGGTGTGTCGCTTTTTTTTCTTTGCGCTGATAGCTTTGAATAAATGTTCCGATGGTGGTGAGAGTGAAGCACGACTGCCTCCATGGCGCAATTGGCAAGCGCGTTCGGCAGTTAACCGAAAGGTTGGAGGTTCGAGCTTTCCCGGGAGTTGAAAAATTGAATTGCTGCGCAAACTTGAAGAAAAAAACAAGGGAGACAGGAAAGAGCGCAGTACTTTCATGACAGACGTCAAGACAGACGTCTGACATGACAGCGCAGTCATGACAGACGTCCAGACAGACGTCAAGACAGACCTCAAGACAGACGTAAAGACAGACAGATGTCCAGACAGACAGACGTCAAGAGCGACGTCAAGACAGGCGTCCAGACAAACGTCTAGACAGGCGTCAAGACAGACGTCCAGACAGACAGACGTCAAGACTGACGTCAACACAGACGTTCAGATAGACGTCTAGACAGATGTCAAGACAGACGTCAAGGCAGACGTTCAGGCAGATGTCGAGACAGACGTCAAGACAGACGTCAAGACAGACGTGAACACATACCTCGAGACAGACGTCAACACAGAACTCCAGACAGACGTCCAGACCGACGTCAAGACAGACGTTCAGACAGACGTCAAGACAGACCTCCAGACAGACGTCCAGACCAACGTCATGACAGACGTCTAGACAGACGTCAAGACAGACATCCAGATAGACATCAAGACAGACGTCTAGACAGACGTCAAGACAGACGTCATAAATGACGTCATGACAGACGTCATGACAGACGTCCAGGCAGACGTAAAGACAGACATCAAAACAAACGTCCAGATAGACGTCAAGACAGACGTCCAGACAGACGTCCAGACAGACGTGAAGACAGACATCCAGACAGACGTCAAGACAGACAGACGTCATGACAGACGTCACGACAGACGTCCAGACAGATGTCAAGACAGACGTCCAGATAGACGTCAAGACAGACATCCAGACAGACAGACGTTATGACAGACGTCTAAATGACGTCATGACAGACGTCCAGACAGACGTCTAGACAGACATCAACACAGACCTCCAGACAGACGTCCAGAAAGACAGACGTCAAGACAGACGACAAGACAGATGTCCAGACAAACGTCAGGACAGACGTTCAGGCAGACGTCAAGGGATTGATTGATTTGATTGATTTGTGGGGTTTAACGTCCCAGACGTCAAGGGAGACGCCCAGACAGACGTCCAGACAGACAGACGTCAAGACAGACGTCGAGACAGACGTCGAGACAGACGTCGAGACAGACGTCAAGACAGACGACCAGACAGACGTCAAGACAGATGTCCAGACAGATGCCTAGACAGACGTCAAGACAGACGTCCAGGCAGAAGCCTAGGCAGACGTCAAGACAGACGTCCAGAGAGACAGACATCAAGACAGACGTCAAAATTGACGTCATGACAGACGTCATAACAGACGTCAAGACAGACGTCAAGACAGTCGTCAAAACAGACGTCCAGATAGACATCAAGACAGACGTCAAGACAGACATCCAGACAGACGTCAAGACAGACGTCAAGACAGACAGACGTAAAGACAGACGTCACGACAGACGTCCAGACAGACGTCCAGACGGACATCAAGACAGATGTCAAGACAGCAGACAGACAGACATCAAGACAGGCGTCCAGACAGACGTCAGGACAGACGTCCAGACAAACAGACGTCTAAACAGACAGACGTCAAGGCAGACGTCAAGACAGACTTCAAGGCAGACGTCCAGACAGATGTCAAGACAGAGATGTCCAGACAGACGTCAAGAATGACGTCATGACAGATGTCAAGAGAGACAGATGTCCAGACAGACAGACTCCATACAGACGTCAACACAGACGTCCAGACAGACGTCTAGACAGACGTCAAGACAGACGTCCAGATGGTCGTTAAGACAGACGTAAAATACAGACATCAAGACAGACGTCCAGACAGACCGATGTCATGACAGATGTCAAGACAGACGTCCAGACAGACGTCTAGACAGACGTCAAGACAGACGTCCAGAGTAGACGTTAAGACAGACGTCAAAACAGACGTCAAGACAGACGTCCAGACAGACCAACGTCATGACAGACGTCAAGACAGACGTCCAGACAGACGTTCAGACAGACGTCTAGACAGACGTCAAGACAGACATCAAGACAGACGTCCAGACAGACGTCTAGACAGACATCAAGACAGACGTCCAACCAGACAGACGTCAAGACAGACATCTAGACAGACGTCAGGACAGACGTCATGACAGACGTCAAGACAGACGTCCAGACAGACCAAAACAGACGTCCAGATAGACGTCAAGATAGACGTCCAGACAGACGTCAAGACAGACGTCAAGACAGACATCAAGACAGATGTCCAGACAGACGTACATACAGCCAGACATCAAGACAGATGTCTGTCATAGCCAACTCGCGGAGAGCAGCTGACGGAAGAACAGCACACTTTATACCGTGAAAAAAACACTGGCCTTTATTTCCAACGCACTCATCTTTTATAGCAACCTGGTGCTGACGTAACATGATGCATATCACATATCACACATCACATATCAGGACGTGTTGCGGTGGCTATTATGTTACACTCCTCCCCACCAACAAACAAAACAACGATAGTTTAGCGGCCTTCGTGGTCAGAATCGCACAACTGGTTTTTTTGTCCTCGTGCTTCTTCGCAGCATTGGCGTACTGTCATGGCTAGTAGGCACAACCAGATCGCGTGTTGCGGTCCCACTTTCGCTGCGTGATTCAGGACACGGCTCAGCAACTGGACTCGATTGCTCCGACTCACACTTCCTGGGTAGCGGAACTAGTTTCTCAGCCGGTTGCACACCCGCTCGTTCCGACACGCACTCCGTGGTTGACGTAGCTTGTTGCACAGGCGGTAATACTGGCGTCGGTGAAGAAGTCTGTCGCTCAGGTGGCATTCCAGGAGGCGCACTAACTGGGGCGAAGTTCGGCCGCAGGTGTTCTTGATGGCGCCGCCAACACCTACCGTCTGAAAAAACATCAGCGATGTTATCGGTGGCTCTGTCAGTCACTCTTGCGGGCATCCAGGTTGGCCCCGAACGGAAATTCCGTGCATAGATGTAGTCTCCAGGTCCTGCGGGTGGTGTGGTTCGAGCTCCACCATCATGGACATTCTTCTGCTTGAGCTGCTTCAGCAAGACCTTAGCTTTCATGTCTGGATGCAACAACGTTAGAGCAGTCTTTATTTTACGGCCCATGATCAGCTCCGCTGGTGAGCACCCGGTAGTTTCGTGGCGAGTAATCCTGTAATTGAAAAGAATACGGGCAAGTTGGCATAAAAAATTCCCTCCAGCCGATTTCTTTAGCTTTGACTTGATGCACTGAACTGCCCGTTCTGCAGTCCCGTTTGACGCTAGATGGTATGGGGGTGTCAATACTTGTTTGATGCCATTTTGATGCAGGAACAGTTTGAATTCCTCGCTCACGAACGCTGGTCTGTTGTCGGACAGCACTACGTCTGGCAATCCGTGAGTAGCAAACATAACCCTCAGGCATGGGATAGTTGCCTCTGCCGATGGTGTAGATATAGGAACGGCCACTATCCACTTTGAAAATGCATCGATAACGATCAGCAAGTAGCGATTATTCAAAGGTCCAGCAAAGTCAATATGAAGGCGAGACCATGGTCTGTCCGGAAACGTCCATGGCGTCATCGCTACAGGCCACGCAACCCTCTGGTATTCTTGGCAGATCTGACACTGGCGAACTGCAGCGGTAATGTCCTCGTCCAATGAAGACCACCAGACGTGACTCCTGGCGATAGCCTTCATCTTGGTCATTCTAGGGTGCCCCTCATGAAGGAGTCGCAACACTTCTTGCTGTAATGCACTTGGGATGACCACTCGCGATCCGAGAAGTATACAGTCTTCTTGCACGCTCATCTGAAGTTTTCGATCTGCGTAGAACCTGAACTCGGGGTCACGTAGCTCAGCTCCAGACCATAAGGCCTCTCGTAGCTTCGCTAAGGTTGGGTCGTTGGAAGTAGCTTCCGCGACTACAGTTGACCGTAGCACCCGAGGATAAGCAGCCTCCAGCATGAAAACTTCCGCTGGCCTTTCCACAGGTTGAGCGTACCCTGGTAGTGGTAGGCGACTCAAACCATCCGCGTTGGCAATGCTTGCTCCCGGCCTGTACATGAGCTTGTAGTTATACGCACCAAGCATCAGAGCCCAACGCATGATACGCGGTGAACACATCTCAGGCACGCGCTTGTCGGGAGAAAGCAAGCCCAGTAATGGTTTATGGTCCCTAATAGCCTCGAACCCGCGTCCCCAGAGGCATTGTCGGAACTTGGTTACGCCAAACATGAGCGCAATAGCCTCTTTGTCGATGTGACTGTAATTTCGCTCGGCTGGCGCGAGACTTCGTGATGTAAATGCGATTGGTCGCTCAGCCCCCGAGTCTTCTCTATGGGCCAGAACGGCGCCAACGCCGTACGGTGACGCATCGCATACGAGAACCACGGGTTTCTTGGGGTCATAATGCGCCAGCACTGCTGCTGAAACAAGTAGCTACTTGCTCCTTTGGAAAGCACGTTTATGGTCCTCACGCCACTCCCACGACACCTTGGCCACTAGCAGCTCGTTCAAGGGATGCAACACACTAGACAGCCCCGGCAGAAACTTGCGGTAGAAGTTGACTAGGCCTAGATAACTCTGTAATGTCTTGACATCTTCGGGTCTAGGCGCCTTCAGCACAGCCTCTACCTTTTCAGGGTTGGGTTGAAACCTCGCAGCCGTGACAACGTGACCCAGGTATTCAACTTGTTGTTCCAGGAAGGTACACTTGTCAAGCTTCAATTTTAGCTCAGCTTGCTTCAGTCGGCTTAGGACTAGGCCCAGGTTTGTTAGATGGTCCTGGTCGTCGCGTCCAGTCACAAGAACATCGTCGAAGTACACCACAACGTGTCTGAGCCCTTGTAGCAGGTTTTCCATCTCCCGCTGGAAAATTGAAGGAGCAGATGTGACGCCAAAAGGCAAACGCGTGTATTGGTACAGTCCTTTTGGTGTGTTGATTGTCACCAGCTTGCGGGATGCCTCGTCCAGTTCAACTTGCAAATACGCATCCTTCAAGTGCAGTTTGCTGAACTTCTCGCCACCGCTAAGACGGCAAAACAGGTCTTCAACGCGTGGTATCGGTTGTTCTTCAGGCACTGTCACGGGATTAACAGTGACCTTGAAGTCACCACATATCCGAATCTGGCCACTCCGCTTCAAGATAGGCACGATAGGCGCAGCCCATTGCGAAGTCTTAACTGGACGCAGCACTCCAACTGGTTCCATGCACATCAGTTTCCTCGTTGACGCGGTCGATCATTGCGAACTGAACAGGGCGAGCCTTGAAGAACCGCGGCTTCGCGTTGTTTTCGATGGTTATTTTCGCGGACACTCCCTTGAATGTTCCGAAGGCGTCGTTGAAAACACTCGCATACTCAGCGACGAGTCCCTCAACCGACGTGATAGCCTTAATGTCCATCACATTGCGCAGCTCGATTCCGAGGCCTTTTATCCAGCCACGCCCCATAAGGGACGGGCGTACAGCACGTCCTGGGACGACGTCCTGGTACGTCCTGGTACAGCACGTCTCCTGGGACGACGTACAGCACGTCCCGGCACTCATGGTTTCCCAGTTGTACAGTCGCAGGCAGGCTGCCTTGCACCGCGGACAGCTCACCGGTGTAACCTTTCAGCATGACGCTTGACGGTTCCAGACGACAAGACGGAAATATGCGGCAAAAGGTCTCTTCCGACACGATTGTTATGTGGGGTTTAATGTCCCAAAACCACCATATCATTATGAGAGACGCCGTAGTGGAGGGCTCCGGAAATTTCGACCACCTGGGGTTCTTTAACGTGCACCCAAATCTGAGCACACGGGCCTACAACACTCTTCCGACACGACAGACACACTTGCTCCTGTGTCAATTTCCATAATGAGTGAAGTTCCATTCACGGACACCTCATCCCGGTGCGGGCTACCGTCGTGATCCGGTGCGCGCACTTGCCACATTTCGTAGACTTGCGGTGCCGGTGTCTCAGAACGGCTTTCTTCGTCGTCTATGGTATGGATTGACTGATGCTTCCGGGACAAAAACGCTGAACCACCTGCGCTCGTAACTGTAACTGCCTTACCCTTGCATACTCGCGCCAGGTGCCTCTTGCTTCGACACTTGTGACAGACGCTACTTGCATGTCGACACTGCGTCGCCAGATGCTCGCCTCCGCAGCGGGAACATGAAACTGGTTTATGCTTCTGCTTTCCGTATCACGTGACACGGCATTCGTCGGCGCAACAGTCATTGGCATGGCCGTTGACAGCGCGCGAGAATCTTCGTTCGCCGCTTTCATCGCGATAACTGTCTTCTTTGCGGTATCAAGGGTCAAATCTGGTGACTCCAACAGTCGTCGCTGTATTGTCTCGTCGTTGATGCCTGCCACGATGCGGACACGAAGCATTCTGTCTCGAAACGAGCCGAAAGCCCAATCGTCAGCAAGTTTGTTCAGGCTAGCGAAGAAATCCCCAGCCGTTTCACCAGAATGACGTATTCTTGAATTAAACTTGAACGTTGAAACCACTTCCGATAATCTCGGCAAAAAATGCTTCTTCAGTACGTCAAGGATCGTGGACAGGCTTGTTTCTGACGGCTTCGACGGTGACAGCAGGTTCCGCAGTAATGAATACGTGGCCGGTCCCAAACAGGTGAGAAGTACTGCTCGCTTTTTTCATCTTCAACGTCGTTGGCTATGAAAAATTGTTCTACCCGCTCTTGATACTCATCCCAGCTTGTTGTTCCCACGTCGAACGGCTCAAGCTTGCCGACACCAGGCATTCTACACACGGTAGAGAACACAGCCTTACAGGGAAGTTCCAGGCGGCACCAGCAGATCACAATCCCATCCTCGTCGCCACTGTCATAGCTAACTCGCGGAGAGCAGCTGACGGAAGAACAGCACACTTGATACCGTGAAAAAAAACACTGGCCTTTATTTCCTACGCACTCGTCTTTTATAGCAACCTGGTGCTGACGTAACATGATGCATATCACATATCACACATCACATATCAGCACGTGTTGCGGTGGCTATTATGTTACAATATCCAGAAAGACGTCCAGACAGACATCAAGATAGACAGCTAGACAGACAGAAGTCAAGACAGATGTGCAGGCAGAATTAGAGACAGACGTCCAGACAGAGAGACGTCAAGAATGACGTCAAGACAGACGTCCAGACAGACAGACGTCAAGACTGACGTCCAGACAGACCTCAAGACAGACGTCCAGACAGACGTCCAGAATCACGTAGAGACAGACGTCCAGACCGATGTCAAGAATCACGTCAAGACAGACATCAAGACAGATGTCCAGACAGATGTCAAGACAGACGTCCAGACAAACGTCTAGACAGACGTCAACACAGACGTCAAGACAGACGTCCAGACAGACAGACGTCGAGACAGACGTCCAGACAGACGTCAAGTATCACGTCAAGACAGACCTCCAGGCAGACGTCAAGACAGACGTCCAGACAGATGTCCAGAGAGACGTCAAGGCAGACTTCCAGACAGACGTCTAGACAGAAGTCAAGACAGACATCAAGGCAGACGTTCAGGCAGACGTCGAGACAGACGCCAAGACAGACGTCCAGACCGACGTCAAGACAGACGTTCAGACAGACGTCAAGACAGACCTCCAGACAGACGTCCAGACCAACGTCAAGACAGACGTATAGACAGACATCAAGACAGACGTCCCGACAGACGTCAAGACAGTCGTCAAAACAGACATCCAGATAGACGTCAAGACAGACGTCCAGACAGACGTCAAGACAGACATCCAGACAGACGTCAAGACAGACAGACGTCATGACAGACGTCACAACAGACGCCCAGACAGATGTCCAGACAGCCAGATGCCAAGACAGACGTCCAGACAGACGTCCAGACGGACCTCAAGACAGATGTCAAGACAGACAGACAGACAGACATCAAGACAGACGTCCAGACAGACGTCAAGACAGACGTCCAGACAGACGTCTAGAATCATGTCATGACAGACGTCAAGACAGACGTCAAGACAGACAGATGTCCAGACAGACAGACGTCCAGACAGACGTCAAGACAGACGTCCAGACAAACAGACGTCCAGACAGACAGACGTCCAGACAGACGTCAAGACAGACTTTAGGACAGACGTCCAGACAGACGTCAAGACAGACGTCCAGACAGACGTCAAGAATGACGTCATGACAGATGTCAAGAGAGACAGATGTCCAGACAGACCGACTCCATCCAGACGTCAAGACAGACGTCCAGACAGACGTCAAGATAGACGTTAAGACAGACGGCAAAACAGACGTCAAGACAGACGTCCAGACAGACCGACGTCATGACAGATGTCAAGACAGACGTCCAGAGAGACGTCCAGACAGACGTTCAGACAGACGTTTAGACAGACGTCAAGACAGACATCCAGATAGACGTTAAGACAGACGTCAAAACAGACGTTAAGACAGACGTCCAGACAGACCGACATCAAGACAGACGTCCAGACAGATGTTAAGACAGACAGCCACACAGACAGACGTCAAGACAGCCGTCCAGACACACGTCGAGACAGACGTCCAGACAGACGTCTAGAATCACGTCATGACATACGTGAAGACAGACCTCCAGACAGTCGTCATGACAGACAAGAATGACGCCCAGACAGACGTCCAGACAGACAGACGTAGAGAGAGACATCAAGGCAGACGTTCAGACAGACGTCCAGACAGATGTTAAGACAGACAGCCAGACAGACAGACGTCAAGACAGCCGTCCAGACAGACGTCTAGAATCACGTCATGACAGACGTCCAGACAGACGTCATGACAGACGTCAAGAATGACGTCCACACAGACGTCCATACAGACAGACGTCAAGAGAGACATCAAGGCAGACAATCAGACAGACGTCAAGGCAGACGTCCAGACAGAATGACTTCAAGACAGACATCAAGACAGACGTCCAAACAGACGTCCAGACAGACGTCAAGACAGATGTCCAGACAGACTTCAAGACAGTTGTCAAAACAGACGTCCAGATAGACGTCAAGACTGACGTCCAGACAGATGTTAAGACAGCCACACAGACAGACATCAAGACAGCCGTCCAGACAGACGTCGAGACAGACGTCCAGACAGACGTCTAGAATCACGTCATGATATACGTCAAGACAGACGTCCAGAATGTCGTCATGACAGACGTCAAGAATGACGCCCAGACAGACGTCCAGACAGACAGACGTCAAGAGAGACATTAAGGCAGACGTTCAGACAGACGTCCAGACAGATGTCCAGACAGACAGGGGTCAAGACAGACGTCCAGACAGACTTAAAGACAGTTGTCAAAACAGACGTCCAGATAGACGTCAAGACAGACGTCCAGACAGATGTCAAGACAAACAGCCAGACAGACAGACGTCAAGACAGCCGTCCAGACAGACATCGAGACAGACGTCCAGACAGACGTCTTGACAGACGTTCAGACAGACAGACGTCAAGACAGACGTCAAGACAGACGTCCAGACAGACGTCAAGACAGACGTCCAGACAGACAGACGTCATGACAGACGTCAAGACAGACGTCCAGACAGACGTCCAGACGGACAGACGTCAAGACAGACGTCCAGACAGACAGACGTCAAGACAGACATCAAGGCAGACGTTCAGACAGACGTCAAGGCAGACATCCAGACAAAATGACTTCAAAACAAACATCAAGACAGACATCCAGACAGACGTCCAGACAGACGTCCAGACAAACGTCAAGACAGATGTCCAGACAAACAGACGTCAAGACAGACGTTCAGACAGACGTCAAGACAGACGTTCAGACAGACAGACGTCAAGACAGACGTCCAGACAGACTGACGTCATGACAGACGTCAAGACAGACGTCCAGACAGACGTCCAGACAGACAGACGTCAAGGCAGACGTCCAGACAGACGTCCAGACAGACAGCCAGACAGACAGATGTCAAGACAGACGTCCAGACGGACGTCCAGACAGACGTCTAGAATCACGTCAATACCGACGCCAAGACAGACGTCAAGACAAAAGTCAAGACAGACAGATGTCCAGACAGACAGACGTCAAGATAGACGTCCAGGCAGACATCAAGACAGACGTCAAGACAGACGTCCAGAAAGACAGACGTCGTGACAGACATCATGACAGACGTCAAGACAGACGTCCAGACAGAGAGCCAGACAGACATCCAGACAGACGTCTAGACAGACGTCAAGACAGACGTCCAGACAGACAGACGTCAAGACAGACGTTAAGACAGACGTCATGACAGACGTCAGCACAGACGTCCAGACAGACGTCAAGAATGACGTCACGACAGACGTCAAGACAGATGTCCAGACAGAAGGACGTCATGACCGACGTCCAGACAGACGTCGAGACAGACGTCCAGACAGACGTCTAGAATCACGTCATGACAGACGTCAAGATAGACGTCCAGACAGACGTCATGACAGACGTCCAGACAGACTTCAGGACAGTCGTCAAAACAGACGTCCAGACAGACGTCAGGACAGACGTCAAGACAGACGTCCAGACAGACTGACGTCACGACGGACATCCAGACAGACGTCCAGACAGAGGTCCGGACAGACGTCCAGACAGATGTCAAGACAGACAGCCAGACAGACATACATCAGGACAGACGTCGAGAGAGACGTTCAGACAGACGTCTTGAATCACGTCATGACAGACGTCAAGACAGTCGTCAAAACAGACGTCCAGATAGACGTCAAGACAGACGTCCAAACAGATGTCAAGACAGACATCCATACAGACGTCAAGACAGACATCAAGACAGACGTCCAGACAGACAGACGTCACGACAGACGTCCAGACAGACGTCCAGACAGCCAGATGTCAAGAGAGACGTTCAGACAGATGTCCAGACAGACGTCAAGACAGACGTCAAGAAAGACGTCAAGATAGACAGCCAGACAGACAGACGTCCAGACAGACGTCCTGAATCACGTCATGACAGACGTCAAGACGGACGCAAGACAGACAGATGTCCAGACAGACGTCAAGACAGACATCAAGACAGACAGGCGTCCAGACAGATGTTAAGACAGACAGCCAGACAGACAGACGTCAAGACAGCCGTCCAGACAGAGGTCGAGACAGACGTCCAGATAGACGTCTATAATGAAGTCATGACATACGTCAAGACAGACGTCCAGACAACAGACGTCCAGACAACAGACGTCTCTCTGGACGTCTGTCTGGACGTCTGTTATGACATCTGTCTTGACGTCTGTCTTGACGTCTGATTTGACGTGATTCTAGACTCCTGTCTGGACGTCTGTCTGGACGTCTGTCTTGACGTCTGTCATGACGTCTGTCTATCTGGACGTTTGTCTTGACGTCATTCTTGACGTCTGTCTGGATGTCTGTCTTGATGTCTGCCTGGACGTCCATCTGGACATCTGTCTGTCTCGACGTCTGCCTGTCTTAACGTCTGTCTGGACGTCTGCCTTGACGTCTGTCATGACGTGATTCTAGACGTTTGTCTGGACGTCTGTCTCGACGTCTGTCTTGACGTCTGTCTGGACATCTGTCTGTCTTGACGTCTGTCTTGACGTGATTCTAGATGTCTGTCTGGACGTCTGTCTCGACGTCTGTCTTGACATCTGTCTTGACGTATGTCTGTCTAGACATCTGTCTTGACGTCTGTCCTGACGTCTGTCTGGACGTCTGTCTGGACGTCTGTCTTGACATCTGTCTTGACATCTGTTATGACATCAGTCTGTCTGGACGTCTGTCTTGACTTCTGTCTTGACGTCTTTTTTATCGTCTATCTGGACGTCTGTCTTGACATCTGTCTAGACGTCTGTGTGGAATCTGTCTGGACATCTGTCTGTCTTGACGTCTGTCTTGACGTGATTCTAGACGTCTGTCTGGATGTCTGTCTCGACGTCTGTCTGGACGTCTGTCTTGACGTATGTCGGTCTGGCTGTCTGTCTTGACGTCTGCCTGGTCGTCTGTCTGGACGTCTGCCTGGACGTCATTCTTGACGTCTGTCATGACGTCTGTCTGAACGTCTGTCTTACGTCTGTCATGACGTGATTCTAGACGTCTGTCGGGACGTCTATCTCGACGTCTGTCTGGACGGCTGTCTTGATGTCTGTCTGTCTGTCTGTCTGGACGTCTGTCTGGACGTCCATCATGACGTCTGTCTGTCTGGACATCTATCTTGACGTCTGTCCTGACGTCTGTCTGGATGTCTGTCTTGACGTCTGTCTGGACGTCTGTCTTGACGTCTATCTGGAAGTCTGTTTTGACGTCTGTCTTGAAGTCTGTCTGGACGTCTATAATGACGTCTGTTATGACGTCATTCTTGACGTCTGTCTGGACGTCTGTGTTGACGTCTGTCTTGACGTCTGTCTAGATGTCTGTCTGGATGTCTGTCTGTCTGGACATCTGTCTGTCTTGACGTCTGTCTTGACCTCTGTCATGACGTGATTCTAGACGTCTGTCTGGACGTCTGTCTCGACGTCTGCCTGGACGTCTGTCTTGACGTCTGTCTGTCTGGCTGTCTGTCTTGACGTCTGTCTGGACGTCCGTCTTGACGTCTGGCTGTCTGGACATCTTTCTTGACATCTGTCTTGACGTCTGTCTGGACGTCGTCTTGACGTCTATCTGGACAACTGTTTTGACGACTGTCTTGTCGTCTGTCATGACGTCTGTCTGGACGTCTGTCTGTCTGGACGTCTGTCTTGACATCTGTCAAGACATCGGTCTGTCTGGATGTCTGTCTTGACATCTGTCTAGACGTCTCTCTGGAGTCTGTCTGTCTGGACGTCTGCCTTGACGTCTCTCTGGACATCTGTCTGGACGTCTGTCTTGACGTCTGCCTGGATGTCTGTCTGTCTGTATGTCTGTCTGTCTTGACGTCTGTCTTGACGTCTGTCTGTCTGGACATCTGTCTGTCTTGACGTCTGTCTGGACATCTGTCTGAACGTCTGTCTTGACATCTGGCTGTCTGGACGTCTGTCTGGACGTCTGTCGTGACGTCTGTCTGTCTTGACGTCTGTCTTGACGTCTGTATAGATGTCTGTCTTGACATCTGTCTGGACGTCTGTCTTGACGTCTATCTGGACGTCTGTCTTGACGTCTGTCTAGACGTCTCTCTGGAGTCTGTCTGTCCGGACGTCTGTCTTGACGTCTGTCATGACGTCATTCTTGACGTCTGTATGGACGTCTGTCTTGACGTCTCTCTGGACATCTGTCTGGACGTCTTTCTTGACGTCTGCCTGGAGGTCTGTCTGTCTGGATGTCTGTCTGTCTTGACGTCTGTCTTGACGTCTGTCTTGACGTCTGTCTGTCTGGACATCTGTCTGTCTTGACGTCTGTCTTGACGTCTTTCATGACGTGATTCAGCACGTCTGTCTAGACGTCTGTCTTGACGTCTGTCTGTCTGGCTGTCTGTCTTGACATCTGTCCTGACGTATGTCTGGACATCTGTCTGAACGTCTGCCTTGACATCTGGCTGTCTGGACGTCTGTCTGGACGTCTGCTGTGACGTCTGTCATGACGTCTGTCTGTCTTGACGTATGTATGGATGTCTGTCTTGACGTCGATCTGGACGTCGGTTGTGACGACTGTCTTGACGTCTGTCACGACGTCATTCTTGACGTCTGTCTGGACGTCTCTCTTGACGTCTGTCTTGACGTCTGTCTTACGTCTGTCTTGACGTCTGTCTGTCTGGACGTCTGTCTTGACGTCTGCCTAGACGTCTGTCTGGACGTCTGTCTGTCTGGCTCTCTGTCTGGACGTCTGTCTTGACGTCTGTCTGGACGTCTGTCTCGACGTCTGTCTGGACGTCTGTCTTGACGTCTGTCTGTCTGGCTGTCTGTCATGACGTCTGCCTGGACGTCTGTCTGTCTGGACGTCTGTCTGGACGTCTGTCTTGGCGTCTGTCATGACGTCTGTCTGTCTGGACGTCTGTCTTGACGTCTGTCTGTCCGGATGTCTGTCTTGACGTCTGTCTGGACGTCTATCTTGACGTCTGTCTGAACGTCTGCCTTGATGTCTCTCTTGATGTCTGTCTTTCTGGACGTCTGTCTGGACATTACTCTTGACGTCTGTCATGATGTCTGTCTGAACATCTGTCTTGACGTATGTCATGACGTGATTATAGACGTCTATTTGGACGTATGTCTCGACCTCTGTCTGGACGGCTGTCTTGAGGTCTGTCTGTCTGGCTGTCTGTCTTAACATCTGTCTGGACGTCTGTCAGTCCTGACGTCTGTCTTGACGTCTGTCTGGACGTCTGTCTGTCTGGACATCTGTCTGTCTTGCGTCCGTCTTTACGTCTGTCATGACGTGATTCAGGACGTCTGTCATGACGTCTGTCTGTCTGGCTGTCTGTCTTGAAGTCTGTTTTGACATCTTCTTGACGTCTGTCTGGACATCTGTCTGGACGTCTGTCTGGACGTCTGTCGTGACGTCTGTCATGACGTCTGTCTGTCTGGACGTCTGTCTTGACATCTGTCTTGACGTCTGTATGGATGTCTGTCCTGACATCTGTCTGGACGTCTGTCTTGACGTCTGTCTTGACGCCTGTCTTGACGTGATTCTAGACTCCTGTCTGGACGTCTGTCTGGACGTCTATCTTGACGTCTGTCATGACGTCTGTCTGCCTGGACGTCTGTCTTGCCGTCATTCTTGACGTCTGTCTGGACGTCTGTCTTGATGTCTGCCTGGACGTTATTCTGGACATCTGTCTCTCTCGACGTCTGCCTGTCTTAACGTCTGTCTGGACGTCTGCCTTGACGTCTGTCATGACGTGATTCTAGACGTTTGTCTGGACGTCTGTCTCGACGTCTGTCTTGACGTCTGTCTGGACATCTGTCTGTCTTGACTTCTGTCTTGACGTGATTCTAGACGTCTGTCTGGACGTCTGTCTGGACGTCCGTCATGACGTCTGTCTGTCTAGACATCTGTCTTGAAGTCTGTCCTGACGTCTGTCTGGACGTCTGTCTTGACTTCTGTCTTGACGTCTGTCTTAACGTCTATCTGGACGTCTATCTTGACATCTGTCTAGACGTCTGTGTGGAGTCTGTCTGGACATCTGTCTGTCTTGACGTCTGTCTTGACGTGATTCTAGACGTCTGTCTGGACGTCTGTCTCGACGTCTGTCTGGACGTCTGTCTTGATGTCTGCCTGGACGTTATTCTGGACATCTGTCTCTCTCCACGTCTGCCTGTCTTAACGTCTGTCTGGACGTCTGCCTTGACGTCTGTCATGACGTGATTCTAGGCGTTTGTCTGGACATCTGTCTTGACGTCTGTCTTGACGTCTGTCTGGACATCTGTCTGTCTTGACTTCTGTCTTGACGTGATTCTAGACGTCTGTCTGGACGTCCGTCATGACGTCTGTCTGTCTAGACATCTGTCTTGACGTCTGTCCTGACGTCTGTCTGGACGTCTGTCTGGACGTCTGTCTGGACGTCTGTCTTGACATCTGTCATGACATCAGTCGTTCTGGACGTCTGTCTTGACATCTGTCTAGACGTCTGTGTGGAGTCTGTCTGGACATCTGTCTGTCTTGACGTCTGTCTTGACGTGATTCTAGACGTCTTTCTGGATGTCTGTCTCGACGTGTCTGGACGTCTGTCTTGACATATGTCAGTCTGGCTGTCTGTCTTGACGTCTGCCTGGACATCTGTCTGGACGTCTGCCTGGACGTCATTCTTGACGTCTGTCATGACGTCTGTCTGAACGTCTGTCTTGACGTCTGTCTTGACGTGATTCTAGACGTTTGTCGGGACGTCTGTCTTGACGTCTGTCTGGACGGCTGTCTTGATGCCTGTCTGTCTGGCTGGACGTCTGTCTGCACGTCCATCATGACGTCTGTCTGTCTGGACATCTATCTTGACGTCTGTCCTGACGTCTGTCTGGATGTCTGTCTTGACGTCTGTCTGGACGTCTGTCTTGACGTCTATCTGGACGTCTGTTCTGACGACTGTCTTGAAGTCTGTCTGGACGTCTGTCATGACGTCTGTTATGGCGTCATTCTTGACGTCTGTCTGGACGTCTGTGTTGACGTCTGTCTTGACGTCTGTCTAGACGTCTGTCTGGATGTCTGTCTGTCTGGGCATCTGTCTGTCTTGACGTCTGTCTTGACGCCTGTCATGACGTGATTCTAGACGTCTGTCTGGACGTCTGTCTCGACGTCTGCCTGGATGTCTGTCTTGACGTCTGTCTGTCTGGCTGTCTGTCTTGACGTCCGTCTGGACGTCCGTCTTGTCTTCTGGCTGTCTGGACATCTGTCTGAACGTCTGTCTTGACGTCTGTCATGACGTCTGTCTGTCTGGACGTCTGTCTTGACATCTGTCTTGACGTCTGTCTGCACGTCGTCTTGACGTCTATCTGGACAACTGTTTTGACGACTGTCTTGTCGTCTGTCATGACGTCTGTCTGGACGTCTGTCTGTCTGGACGTCTGTCTTGACATCTGTCAAGACATCGGTCTGTCTGGACGTCTGTCTTGACGTCTGTCTAGACGTCTGTCTGCACGTCGTCTTGACGTCTATCTGGACAACTGTTTTGACGACTGTCTTGTCGTCTGTCATGACGTCTGTCTGGACGTCTGTCTGTCTGGACGTCTGTCTTGACATCTGTCAAGACATCGGTCTGTCTGGACGTCTGTCTTGACGTCTGTCTAGACGTCTCTCTGGAGTCTCTCTGTCTGGACGTCTGTCTTGACGTCTGTCATGACGTCATTCTTGACGTCTGTCTGGACGTCTGTTTTGACGTCTCTCTGGACATCTGTCTGAACCTCTGTCTTGACGTCTGCCTGGAGGTCTGTCTGTCTGGATGTCTGTCTGTCTTGACGTCTGTCTTGACGTCTGTCTGTCTGGACATCTGTCTGTCTTGACGTCTGTCTTGACGTCTTTCATGACGTGATTCAGGACGTCTGTCTCGACGTCTGTCTCGACCTCTGTCTGGACGGCTGTCTTGACGTCTGTCTGTCTGGCTGTCTGTCTAAACATCTGTCTGGACGTCTGTCAGTCCTGACGTCTGTCTTGACGTCTGTCTGGACGTCTGTCTGTCTGGACATCTGTCTGTCATGCGTCCGTCTTTACGTCTGTCATGACGTGATTCAGGACGTCTGTCTGGACGTCTGTCTGTCTGGCTGTCTGTCTTGACGTCTATTTTGACGTCTTCTTGACGTCTGTCTGGACATCTGTCTGAACGTCTGTCTTGACATCTGGCTGTCTGGACGTCTGTCTGGACGTCTGTCGTGACGTCTGTCATGACGTCTGTCTGTCTGGACGTCTGTCTTGACATCTATCTTGACGTCTGTATGGATGTCTGTTCTGACATCTGTCTGGACGTCTGTCTTGACGTCTATCTGGACGTCTGTTTTGACGACTGTCTTGACGTCTGTCATGACGTGATTCTAGACGTCTGTCTGGACGTCTGTCTCGACGTCTGTCTGGACGGCTGTCTTGACGTCTGTCTGTCTGGCTGTCTGTCCTAACATCTGTCTGGACGTCTATCTTGACGTCTATCTGCTGGACGTCTGTTTTGATGTCTGTCTGTCTGGACATCTGTCTTGACGTCTATCTGGACGTCTGTATTGACGACTCTCTTGAAGTCTGTCTGGACGTCTGTCATGACGTCTGTTATGACATCATTCTCGACGTCTGTCTGGACGTCTGTGTTGACGTCTGTCTTGACGTCTGTCTAGACGTCTGTCTGGACGTCTGTCTGTCTTGACATCTGTCTGTCTTGACGTCTGTCCTGACGTCTGTATGGACGTCTGTCTTGACGTCTGTCTGGACGTCTGTCTTGACGTCTATCTGGACGTCTGTCTTGACGACTGTCCTGACGTCTGTCTGAACGTCTGTCTTGACGTCTGTCTGTCTGGACATCTGTCTTGACGTCAATCTGGACGTCGTTTTTGACGACTGTCTTGAAGTCTGTCTGGACGTCTGTCATGACTTCTGCCTGGACGTCTGTCTGTCTGGACGTCTGTCTTGACGTCTGTCTGTCTGGACGTCTGTCTTGATGTCTGTCTAGACGTCTGTCTAGACGTTTGTCTTGACGTCTGTCTTGATATCTAACTGTCTGTCAGGACGTCTGTCTGGACGTCTGTCTTGACGTCTGTCATGACGTCGGTCTGTCTGGACGTCTGTCTTGACTTCTGTTTTGACGTCTGTCTTAACGTCTATCTGGATGTCTGTCCTGACGTCTGTCTAGACGTCTGTCTGGACGTCTGTCTTGACGTCTGTCTGTAGTCTGTCTGTCTGGACATCTGTCTGTCTTGACGTCTGTCATGACGTCATTCTTGACGTCTGTCTGGACGTCTGTCTGTCTGGACGTCTGTCTGTC
This sequence comes from Rhipicephalus annulatus, assembly GCA_013436015.1. Lineage (NCBI taxonomy): Eukaryota > Metazoa > Arthropoda > Arachnida > Ixodida > Ixodidae > Rhipicephalus > Rhipicephalus annulatus. The sequence goes on from WOVY01007457.1 coordinate 23,575, forward strand.
TTGACGTCTGTCTTGACGTCTGTCTGGGTGTCTGTCTGCCTGGACATGTGTCTGTCTTGACGTCTGTCTTGACGTCTGTCATGACGTGATTCAGGACGTCTGTCTGGACGTCTGTCTTGACGTCTGTCTGTCTGGCTGTCTGTCTTGACGTCTGTCTTGACCTCTGTCTTGACATCTGTCTGGACGTCTATCTTGATGTCTATCTGGACGTCTGTTTTGACGACTGTCTTGACGGCTGTCATGACGTGATTCTAGACGTCTGCCTGAACGTCTGTCTCGACATCTGACTGGACGTCTGTCTTTACGTATGTCTGTCTTGACGTCTGTCTGGACGTCTGTCTGGACCTCTGTCCGGACGTCTGTCTGGACAACCGTCATGACGTCTGTCAGTCTGGACGTCTGTCTTGACGTCTGTCCTGACGTCTGTCTGGACGTCTGTTCTGATGCTATCTGGACGTCTGTTTTGATGACTGTCCTGAAGTCTGCCTGGACGTCTGTCATGACGTCTGTCTTGACATCTGTCATGACGTGTCTCGACGTCTGTCTGGACGTCCGTCATGACCTCCTTCTGTCTGGACATCTGTCTTGACGTCTGTCCTGACGTCTGTCTTGACGTCTGTCTGGACGTCTGTTTTGACGACTGTCTTGAATTCGGTCTGGACGTCTGTCATAACATCTGTCACGACCTCATTCTTGACGTCTGTCTGGACGTCTCTCTTGACGTCTGTCTTGACGTCTGTCTTACGACTGTCTTGACGTCTGTCTGTCTGGACGTCTGTCTTGACGTCTGTCTTCACGTCTGTCTGGACGTCTGTCTGTCTGGACATCTGTCTGTCTTGCGTCCGTGTTTACGTCTGTCACAACGTGATTCAGGACTACTGTCTGGACGTCTGTCTTTCTGGCTGTCTGTCTTGACGGCTGTCTTGACGTCTGTCTTGACGTCTGTCTGGACATCTGTCTGAACATTTATCTTGACATCTGGCTGTCTGGACATCAGTCTGGACGTCTGTCGTGACGTCTGTCATAACGTCTGTCTGTCTGTCTGGACGTCTATCTTGATGTCTGTCTTGACGTCTGTATGGATGTCTGTCTTGACATCTGTCTGGACGTCTATCTGAACGTCTCTCTCGACGTCTGTCTCGACGTCTGTCCTGACGTATGTCTGTCTGGCTGTCTGTCTTCACATCTGTCTGGACGTCTGTCTGGACCTCTGTCTGGACGTCTGTCTGGATGTCCGTCATGACGTCTGTCTGTCTGGATGTCTGTCTTGACGTCTGTCATGACGTCTGTCTGGACGTCTGTTTTGACATCTATTTGGACGTCTGTTTTGACGACTGTCCTGAAGTCTGTCTGGACGTCTGTCATGACGTCCTTCTGTCTGGACGTCTGTCTTGTCGTCTGCCTCGACATCTGTCTGGACGTCTGTCTGTCTGGCTCTCTATCTTGACGTCTGTCTGGACGTCTGTCTTGACGTCTGTCAAGACGTCTGTCTGTCTGAACGTCTGTCTTGACGTCATTCTTGACGTCTGTCTGGACGTCTGTCTTGATGTCTGCCTGGACGGACATCTGTCTCTCTCGACGTCTGTCTGTCTTAACGTCTGTCTAGACGTCTGCCTTCACGTCTGTCATGACGTGATTCTAGACGTTCGTCTGGACGTCTGTCTCGACATCTGTCTGGACGTCTGTCTTGACGTCTGTCTGTCTGGCTGTCTGACATGACGTCTGCCTGGACGTCTGTCTGGACGTCTGTCTGGACGTCTGTCTTGGCGTCTGTCATGACGTCTGTCTGTCTGGACGTCTATCTTGACGTCTGTCTTGACGTCTGTCTGTCCGGAGGTCTGTCGTCTGTCTTGACGTCTGTCTGAACGTCTGCCTTGATGTCTCTCTTGATGTGTGTCTTTCTGGACGTCTGTCTGGACGTCTGTCTGGATGTTATCTTGACGTCTGTCATGACGTCTGTCTGGACGTCTGTCTTGACGTATGTCATGACGTGATTATAGACGTCTATCTGGACGTCTGTCTCGACCTCTGTCTGGATGGCTGTCTTGACGTCTGTCTGGCTGGCTGTCTGTCTTAACATGTGTCTGGACGTCTGTCAGCCTTGACGTCTGCCTTGACGTACAGTCTGTCTGGACATCTGTCTGTCTTGCGTCCGTCTTTACGTATGTCATGACGTGATTCAGGACATCTGTCTGGACGTCTGTCTGTCTGACTGTCTGTCTTGACGTCTGTCTTGACGTCTGTCTGGACATCTGTCTGAACGTCTGTCTTGACATCTGGCTGTCTGGACGTCTCTCTGGACGTCTGTCGTGACGTCTGTCATGACGCCTGTCTGTCTGGACCTCTGTCTTGACGTCTGTCTTGACGTCTGTATAGATGTCTGTCTTGACATCTGTCTGGACGTCTGTCTTGACGTCTATCTGGACGTCTGTTTTGACGACTGTCTTGGCGTCTGTCATGAGGTGATTCTAGACGTCTGTCTGAACGTCTCTCTCGACGTCTGTTTGGACGTCTGTCCTGACGTATGTCTGTCTGGCTGTCTGTCTTGAAACCTGTCTGGACGCCTGTCGGGACCTCTGTCTGGACGTCTCTGGATGTCCGTCATGACGTTTGTCTGTCTGGACGTCTGTCTTGACGTCTGTCCTGACGTCTGTCTGGACGTCTGTTTTGATGCTATCTGGACGTCTGTTTTGACGACTGTCCTGAAGTCTGTCTGGACGTCTGTCATGACGTCTGTCTGGACGTCTATCTTGACGTCTGTCATGACGTGATTCTAGACATCTGACGTCTGTCATGACGTGTCTCGACATCTGTCTGGACGTCCGTCATGACGTCCTTCTGTCTGGACATCTGTCTTGATGTCTGTCCTGACGTCTGTCTGGACGTCTGTCTGGACGTCTGTCTTGATGACTATCAGGACGTCTGTTTTGACGACTGTCTTGAAGTCGGTCTGGACGTCTGTCATGACGTCTGTCACGACGTCATTCTTGACGTCTGTCTGGACGTCTCTCTTGACGTCTGTCTTGACGTCTGTCTTACGTCTGTCTTGACGTCTGTCTGTCTGGACGTCTGTCTTGACGTCTGTCTAGATGTCTTTCTGGACATCTGTCTGTCTGGCTCTCTGTCTGGACGTCTGTCTTGACGTCTGTCTGGATGTCTGTCTCAACGTCTGTCTGTCTGGCTTTCTGTCATGACGTCTGCCTGGTCGTCTGTCTGGACGTCTGTCTTGACGTCTGTCTGTATGGACGTCTGTCTTGGCGTCTGTCATGACGTCTGTCTGTTTGGACGTCTGTCTTGACGTCTGTCTTGACGTCTGTCTGTGCGGAGGTCTGTCTTGACGTCTGTCTGGACGTCTGTCTTGACGTCTGTCTGAACGTCTGCCTTGATGTCTCTCTTGATGTCTGTCTTTCTGGACGTCTGTCTGGACGTCTGTCTGGACGTTATTCTTGACGTCTGTCATGACGTCTGTCTGGACGTCTGTCTGGACGTCTATCTTGAAGTCTGTCTTGACGTATGTCATGACGTGATTATAGATGTCTATCTGGACGTCTGTCTCGACCTCTGTCTGGACGGCTGTCTTGACGTCTGTCTGTCTGGCTGTCTATCTTAACATCTGTCTGGACGTCTGTCAGTCATGACGTCTGTCTTGACGTCTGTCTGGACGTCTGTTTGTCTGGACATCTGTCTGTCGCGTCCGTCTTTACGTCTGTCATGACGTGATTCAGGACGTCTGTCTGGACGTCTGTCTGTCTGGCTGTCTCTCTTGACGTCTGTCTTGACGTCTGTCTTGAAGTCTGTCTAGACATCTGTCTGAACGTCTATCTTGACATCTGGCTGTCTGGACGTCAGTCTGGACGTCTGTCGTGACGTCTGTCATGACGTCTGTCTGTCTGGACGTCTGTCTTGATGTCTGTCTTGACGTCTGTATGGATGTCTGTCTTGACATCTGCCTGGACGTCTGTCTTGACGACTATCTGGACGTCTGTTTCGACGACTGTCTTGACGTCTGTCATGACGTGATTCTAGACGTCTGTCTGAACGTCTCTCTCGACGTCTGTCTGGCTGTCTGTCTTCACATCTGTCTGGACGTCTGTCTGGACCTCTGTCCGTCATGACGTCTGCCTGTCTGGATGTCTGTCTTGACGTCTGTCATGACGTCTGCCTGGACATCTGTTTTGACGTATATCTGGACGTCTGTTTTGACGACTGTCCTGAAGTCTGTCTGGACATCTGTCATGACGTCCTTCTGTCTGGACATCTGTCTTGACGTCTGTCCTGACGTCTGTCTTGACGTCTGTCTGTCTGGACGTCTGTCTTGACGTCATTCTTGACGTCTGGTTGGACGTCTGTCTTGATGTCTGCCTGGACGTCCATCTGGACATCTGTCTCTCTCGACGTCTGTCTGTCTTAACGTCTGTCTGGACGTCTGCCTTCACGTCTGTCATGACGTGATTCTAGACGTTTGTCTGGACGTCTGTCTTGACGTCTGTCTGGACATCTGTCTATCTTGACTTCTGTCTTGACGTGATTCTAGACGTCTGTCTGGACGTCTGTCTGGACGTCCGTCATCACGTCTGTCTGTCTAGACATCTGTCTTGACGTCTGTCCTGACGTCTGTCTGGACGTCTGTCTTGACATTTGTCATGACATCAGTCTGTCTGGACGTCTGTCTTGACTTCTGTCTGGACGTCTGTCTTAACGTCTGTCTGGACGTCTGTCTTGACGTATGTCGGTCTGGCTGTCTGTCTGGACGTCTGCCTGGACGTCTGCCTGGACGTCATTCTTGACGTCTGTCTGGACGTCATTCTTGACGTCTCTCATGACGTCTGTCTGAATGTCTGTCTTGACGTCTATCATGACGTGATTCTAGACGTCTGTCTGGACATCTGTCGCGACGTCTGTCTGGACGGCTGTCTTGATGTCTGTCTGTCTGGCTGTCTGTCTTAACGTCTGTCTGGACGTCTGTCTGGACGTCCATCATGACGTCCGTCTGTCTGGACATCTGTCTTGACGTCTGTTCTGATGTCAATCTGGATGTCTGTCTTGCGTCTGCCTGGACGTCTGTGTTGATGTCTATCTGGACGTCTGTTTTGACGACTGTCTTGAAGTCTGTCTGGACGTCTGCCATGACGTCTGTTATGACGTCATTCTTAACGTCTGTCTGGACGTCTGTGTTGACGTCTGTCTTGACGTCTGTCTGGACGTCCATCATGACGTCTGTCTGTCTGGACATCTGTCTTGACGTCTGTCCTGATGTCAATCTGGATGTCTGTCTTGACGTCTGTCTGGACGTCTGTCTTGACGCCTATCTGGACGTCTGTTTTGACGACTGTCTTGAAGTCTGTCTGGAATTCTGTCTTGACGTCTATCTGGACATCTGTTTTGACGACTGTCCTGAAGTCTGTCATGACGTGATTCTAGACGTCTGTCTCGATGTCTGTCTGGACGGCTGTCTGGACGTCCATCATGACGTCTGTCTGTCTGGACATCTGTCTTGACGTCTGTCCTGATGTCAATCTGGATGTCTGTCTTGACGTCTGTCTGGACGTCTGTCTTGACGCCTATCTGGACGTCTGTTTTGACGACTGTCTTGAAGTCTGTCTGGAATTCTGTCTTGACGTCTATCTGGACATCTGTTTTGACGACTGTCCTGAAGTCTGTCTTGACGTCTGTCATGCAATCATTCTAGATGTCTGTCTGGACGTCTGTCTGGACGTCTGTCTGGACGTCTGTCTGGACGTCTGTCTTGACGTCAATCTGGACGTCTGTTTTGACGACTGTCTTGAAGTATGTCTGGACGTCTGTCAGGACGTCTGTCATGACGTCATTCTTGACGTCTGTCTGGACGTCTGTCTTGACGTCTCTTTTGATGTCAGTCTGTCGTGACGTCTGTCTTGACATCTGTCTAGACGTCTGTCTGGACGTCTTTCTGTCTGGCTCTCTGGCTTGAAGTCTGTCTAGACGTCTGTCTTGACATCTGTCTGGCTGGACGTCTGTCTTGACATCTGTCTGGCTGGACGTCTGTCTTGATATCTGTCTTGACGTCTGTCTGGACGTCTGTCTTGACATCTGTCTTGACGCCTGTCTTTCCGAACGTCTGTCTTGATGTCTGTCTTGAAGTCATTCTGTCTGGACGTCTGCATTGACATCTGTCTTGACGTCTGTCTTGACGTCTGTCTGGACGTCTGTTTGGACATCTGTCTTGCCGTCTCTCATGACGTCTGTCTGTCTGGACGTCTGTCTTGATGTCTGTCTTAACGTCTATCTGGACGTCTGTCTGGACGTCTGTCTGGACGTCTGTCTGTCTGGACATCTGTCTGCCTTGACGTCTTTCATGACGTCTGTCGGGACGTCTGTCTTGACGTCTGTCTGTCTGACTATCTGTCTTGAAGTCTGTCTGGAAGTCTGTTTGGACATCTGTCTTGCCGGGTGTCATGACGTCTGCCTGTCTGGACGTCTGTCTTGATGTCTGTCTTAACGTCTATCTGGATGTCTGTCTAGACGTCTGTCTGGGCGTCTGTCTGTCTGGACATCTGTCTGCCTTGACGTCTGTCATGACGTCTGTCTGGACGTCTGTCTTGACGTCTGCCTGGACGTCTGTCTGTCTTGACATCTGTCTTGACGTCTGTCTGTCTGACTATCTGTCTTGACGTCTGTCTGGACGTCTATCTTGACGTCTGTCTGTCTGGACATCTGTCGTGACGTCTGTCATGACGTCTGTCATGACGTCTGTCTTGACGTCTGTCTTGACGTCTGTGTGGACGTCTGTCTTGACGTCTATCTGGACGTCTGCTTTGACGACTGTCTTGACGTCTGTCTGGACATCTGTCTGGACGTCTGTCTTGACGTATGTCGGTCTGGCTGTCTGTCTTGACGTCTGCCTGGACGTCTGTCTGGGCGTCATTCTTGACGTCTGTCATGACATCTGTCTTAACGTCTGTCTTGACGTCTGTCATGACGTGATTCTAGACGTCTGTCTGGACGGCTGTCTTGATGTCTGTCTGTCTGGCTGTCTGTCTTAACGTCTGCCTGGACGTCAGTCTAGACGTCCATCATGACGTCTGTCTGTCTGGACATCTGTCTGTCTTGATGTCAGTCTTGACGTCTGTATGGACGGTTGTCATGACGTCTGTCTGGACGTCTGTCTTGACGTCTATCTGGACGTCTGTTTTGACAATTGTCTTGACGTCTGTCTGAACGTCTGTCTTGATGTCTGTCATGACGTAATTTTGACGTCTGTCTGGATGTCTGTCTTGACGTCTGTCTTGACGCCTGTCTGTCTCGACGTCTGTCTTGACGTCTGTCTGGACGTCTGTCTGGACGTCTGTCTGGACGTCTGTCTGACTGGATGTCTGTTTTGATGTCTGTCTAGACGTCTGTCTGAACGTCTGTCTCGACGTCTGTCTTGACATCTGTCTAGACGCCTGTCTGGACGTCTGTCTGGACGTCTGTCTTGACATCTGTCCTGACATCGGTCAGTCTGGATGTCTGTCTTGACTTCTTTCTTGACGTCTGTCTTAACGTCTATCTGGACGTCTGTATTAACGTCTTTCTAGACGTCTCTCTGGAGTCTGTCTATCTGGACATCTGTCTATCTTGACGCCTGTCATGACATCGTTCTTGACGTCTGTCCGGACGTCTGTCCGGACGTCTGTCGTGACGTCTCTCATGACGTCTGTCATGAAGTCTGTCTGTCTTGACGTCTGTATGGATGTCTATCTTGACGTCTATCTGGACGTCTGTTTTGGCGACTGTCCTGAAGTATGTCTTGACGTCTGTCATGATGTCTGTCATGACGTGATTCTAGACGTCTGTCAGGACGTCTGTCTTGACGTCTGTCTGGACGTCCGTCATGACGTCTGTCTGTCTGGACGTCTGTCTTGACGTCAATCTTGACATCTGTATTGACGACTGTCTTGAAGTCTGTCTGGACGTCTGTCATGACGTCTGTCATGACGTTATTCTTCACGTCTGTCTGGACGTCTCTCTTGACGTCTCTTTTGATGTCAGTCTGTCTGGACGTCTGTCTTGACGTCTGTCTAGATGTCTGTCTGGACGTCTGTCTGTCTTGCTCTCTGGCTTGAAGTCTGTCTAGACGTCTGTCTGAACGTCTGTCTTGACGTCTGTCTGGCTTGACGTCTGTCTTGATGTCTGTCTTGACGTCTGTCTTGATGTCTGTCTTGAAGTCATTCTGTCTGGACGTCTGCTTTGACGTCTGTCTGGACGTCTGTCATGACGTCTGTCTTGACCTCTGTCATGACGTCTGTCATGACGTCTGTCTGTCTGTCTTGACGTCTGTCTTGAAGTCTGTCTGAAAGTCTGTTTGGACATCTGTCTTGCCGGGTGTCATGACGTCTGTCTGTCTGGACGTCTGTCTTGATGTCTGTCTTAACGTCTATCTGGATGTCTGTCTAGACGTCTGTCTGGGCGTCTGTCTGTCTGGACATCTGTCTGCCTTGACGTCTGTCATGACGTCTGTCTGGACGTCTGTCTTGACGTCTGCCTGGACGTCTGTCTGTCCTGACGTCTGTCTTGACGTCTGTCTTCACGTCTGTCATGACGTCCTTCTGTCTGGACATCTGTCTTGACGTCTGTCCTGACGTCTGTCTTGACGTCTGTCTGGACGTCTGACTTGATGACTATCAGAACGTCTGTTTTGACGACTGTCTTGAAGTCAGTCTGGACGTCTGTCATGACATCTGTCACGACGTCATTCTTTACGTCTGTCTTGACGTCTCTCTTGACGTCTGTCTTACGTCTGTCTTGACGTCTGTCTGTCTGGACGTCTGTCTTGACGTCTGTCTAGATGTCTGTCTGGACGTCTGTCTGTCTGGCTCTCTGTCTGGACGTCTGTCTTGACGTCTGTCTGGACGTCTGTCTTGACGTCTGTCTGTCTGGCTGTCTGTCATGACGTCTGCCTGGACGTCTGTCTGGACATCTGTCTGAATGTCTATCTTGACATCTGGCTGTCTGGACGTCAGTCTGGACGTCTGTCGTGACGTCTGTCATGACGTCTGTCTGTCTGGACGTCTGTCTTGATGTCTGTCTTGACGTCTGTATGGATGTCTGCCTTGATGTCTCTCTTGATGTCTGTCTTTCTGGACGTCTGTCTGGACGTTATTCTTGACGTCTGTCATGACGTCTGTCTGGACGTCTGTCTTGACGTCTGTCTTGACGTATGTCTTGACGTATGTCATGACGTGATTATAGACGTCTATCTGGACGTCTGTCTCGACCTCTGTCTGGACGGCTGTCTTGACGTCTGTCTGTCTGGCTGTCTGTCTTAACATCTGTCTGGACGTCTGTCAGTCTTGACGTCTGTCTTGACGTCTGTCTGGACGTCAGTCTGTCTGGACATCTGTCTGTCTTGCGTCCGTCTTTACGTCTGTCATGACGTGATTCAGGACGTCTGTCTGGACGTCTGTCTGTCTGGCTGTCTGTCTTGACGTCTGTCTGGACATCTGTCTGAACATCTATCTTGACATCTGGCTGTCTGGACGTCAGTCTGGACGTCTGTCTGGACGTCTGTCATGACGTCTGTCTGGGCGTCTGTCTTGACGTCTGTCATGACGTGATTTTAGACATCTGACGTCTGTTATGACGTGTCTCGACGTCTGTCTGGCCCTCGTCATGGCGTCCTTCTGTCTGGACATCTGTCTTGACGTCTGTCCTGACGTCTGTCTTGACATCTGTCTGGACGTCTGTCTTGATGACTATCAGGACGTCTGTTTTGACGACTGTCTTGGCGTCTGTCATGAGGTGATTCTAGACGTCTGTCTGAACGTCTCTCTCGACGTCTGTTTGGACGTCTGTCCTGACGTATGTCTGTCTGGCTGTCTGTCTTGACACCTGTCTGGACGCCTGTCGGGACCTCTGTCTGGACGTCTCTGGATGTCCGTCATGACGTTTGTCTGTCTGGACGTCTGTCTGGACGTCTGTCATGACGTCTGTCTGGACGTCTGTCTTGACGCCTGCCTGGACGTCCATCTGGACATCTGTCTCTCTCGACGTCTGTCTCTCTTAATGTCTGTCTGGACGTCTGCCTTGACGTCTGTCATGACATGATTCTAGACGTTTGTCTGGACGTCTGTCTCGACGTCTGTCTGGACGTCTGTCTTGACGTCTGTCTGCACATCTGTCTGTCTTGACTTCTGTCTTGACGTGATTCTAGACGTCTGTCTGGACGTCTGGCTGGACGTCTGTCTGGACATCCGTCATGACGTCTGTCTGTCTGGACATCTGTCTTGACGTCTGTTCTGACGTCTGTCTGGACGTCTGTCTGGACATCTGTCATGACATCAGTCTGTCTGGACGTCTGTCTTGACTTCTGTCTTGACGTCTGTTTTAACGTCTACCTGGACGTCTGTCTAGACGTCTGTCTGGACGTCTGTCTGTAGTCTGTCTGTCTGGACATCTGTCTGTCTTGACGTCTGTCATGACGTCATTCTTGACGTCTGTCTAGATGTCTGTCTGGACGTCTGTCTGTCTGGCTCTCTGTCTGGACGTCTGTCATGACGTCTGTCTGGACGTCTGTCTTGACGTCTGTCTGTCTGGCTGTCTGTCATGACGTCTGCCTGGACGTCTGTCTGGACGTCTGTCTGGACGTCTGTCTTGACGTCTGCTGTCTTGACGTCTGTCATGACGTCTGTCTTGACGTCTGTCTGGACATCTGTCTGAACGTCTATCTTGACATCTGGCTGTCTGGACGTCAGTCTGGACGTCTGTCGTGACGTCTGTCATGACGTCTGTCTGTCTGGACGTCTGTCTTGATGTCTGTCTTGACGTCTGTATGGATGTCTGCCTTGATGTCTCTCTTGATGTCTGTCTTTCTGGACGTCTGTCTGGACGTTATTCTTGACGTCTGTCATGACGTCTGTCTGGACGTCTGTCTTGACGTCTGTCTTGACGTATGTCTTGACGTATGTCATGACGTGATTATAGACGTCTATCTGGACGTCTGTCTCGACCTCTGTCTGGACGGCTGTCTTGACGTCTGTCTGTCTGGCTGTCTGTCTTAACATCTCTCTGGACGTCTGTCAGTCTTGACGTCTGTCTTGACGTCTGTCTGGACGTCAGTCTGTCTGGACATCTGTCTGTCTTGCGTCCGTCTTTACGTCTGTCATGAAGTGATTCAGGACGTGTGTCTGGACGTCTGTCTGTCTGGCTGTCTGTCTTGACGTCTGTCTGGACATCTGTCTGAACATCTATCTTGACATCTGGCTGTCTGGACGTCAGTCTGGACGTCTGTCTGGACGTCTGTCATGACGTCTGTCTGGGCGTCTGTCTTGACGTCTGTCATGACGTGATTTTAGACATCTGACGTCTGTTATGACGTGTCTCGACGTCTGTCTGGACGTCCGTCATGGCGTCCTTCTGTCTGGACATCTGTCTTGACGTCTGTCCTGACGTCTGTCTTGACATCTGTCTGGACGTCTGTCTTGATGACTATCAGGACGTCTGTTTTGACGACTGTCTTGGCGTCTGTCATGAGGTGATTCTAGACGTCTGTCTGAACGTCTCTCTCGACGTCTGTTTGGACGTCTGTCCTGACGTATGTCTGTCTGGCTGTCTGTCTTGACACCTGTCTGGACGCCTGTCGGGACCTCTGTCTGGACGTCTCTGGATGTCCGTCATGACGTTTGTCTGTCTGGACGTCTGTCTGGACGTCTGTCATGACGTCTGTCTGGACGTCTGTCTTGACGCCTGCCTGGACGTCCATCTGGACATCTGTCTCTCTCGACGTCTGTCTCTCTTAATGTCTGTCTGGACGTCTGCCTTGACGTCTGTCATGACATGATTCTAGACGTTTGTCTGGACGTCTGTCTCGACGTCTGTCTGGACGTCTGTCTTGACGTCTGTCTGCACATCTGTCTGTCTTGACTTCTGTCTTGACGTGATTCTAGACGTCTGTCTGGACGTCTGGCTGGACGTCTGTCTGGACATCCGTCATGACGTCTGTCTGTCTGGACATCTGTCTTGACGTCTGTTCTGACGTCTGTCTGGACGTCTGTCTGGACATCTGTCATGACATCAGTCTGTCTGGACGTCTGTCTTGACTTCTGTCTTGACGTCTGTTTTAACGTCTACCTGGACGTCTGTCTAGACGTCTGTCTGGACGTCTGTCTGTAGTCTGTCTGTCTGGACATCTGTCTGTCTTGACGTCTGTCATGACGTCATTCTTGACGTCTGTCTAGATGTCTGTCTGGACGTCTGTCTGTCTGGCTCTCTGTCTGGACGTCTGTCATGACGTCTGTCTGGACGTCTGTCTTGACGTCTGTCTGTCTGGCTGTCTGTCATGACGTCTGCCTGGACGTCTGTCTGGACGTCTGTCTGGACGTCTGTCTTGACGTCTGCTGTCTTGACGTCTGTCATGACGTCTGTCTTGACGTCTGTCTGGACATCTGTCTGAACGTCTATCTTGACATCTGGCTGTCTGGACGTCAGTCTGGACGTCTGTCGTGACGTCTGTCATGACGTCTGTCTGTCTGGACGTCTGTCTTGATGTCTGTCTTGACGTCTGTATGGATGTCTGCCTTGATGTCTCTCTTGATGTCTGTCTTTCTGGACGTCTGTCTGGACGTTATTCTTGACGTCTGTCATGACGTCTGTCTGGACGTCTGTCTTGACGTCTGTCTTGACGTATGTCTTGACGTATGTCATGACGTGATTATAGACGTCTATCTGGACGTCTGTCTCGACCTCTGTCTGGACGGCTGTCTTGACGTCTGTCTGTCTGGCTGTCTGTCTTAACATCTCTCTGGACGTCTGTCAGTCTTGACGTCTGTCTTGACGTCTGTCTGGACGTCAGTCTGTCTGGACATCTGTCTGTCTTGCGTCCGTCTTTACGTCTGTCATGAAGTGATTCAGGACGTGTGTCTGGACGTCTGTCTGTCTGGCTGTCTGTCTTGACGTCTGTCTGGACATCTGTCTGAACATCTATCTTGACATCTGGCTGTCTGGACGTCAGTCTGGACGTCTGTCTGGACGTCTGTCATGACGTCTGTCTGGGCGTCTGTCTTGACGTCTGTCATGACGTGATTTTAGACATCTGACGTCTGTTATGACGTGTCTCGACGTCTGTCTGGACGTCCGTCATGGCGTCCTTCTGTCTGGACATCTGTCTTGACGTCTGTCCTGACGTCTGTCTTGACATCTGTCTGGACGTCTGTCTTGATGACTATCAGGACGTCTGTTTTGACGACTGTCTTGGCGTCTGTCATGAGGTGATTCTAGACGTCTGTCTGAACGTCTCTCTCGACGTCTGTTTGGACGTCTGTCCTGACGTATGTCTGTCTGGCTGTCTGTCTTGACACCTGTCTGGACGCCTGTCGGGACCTCTGTCTGGACGTCTCTGGATGTCCGTCATGACGTTTGTCTGTCTGGACGTCTGTCTGGACGTCTGTCATGACGTCTGTCTGGACGTCTGTCTTGACGCCTGCCTGGACGTCCATCTGGACATCTGTCTCTCTCGACGTCTGTCTCTCTTAATGTCTGTCTGGACGTCTGCCTTGACGTCTGTCATGACATGATTCTAGACGTTTGTCTGGACGTCTGTCTCGACGTCTGTCTGGACGTCTGTCTTGACGTCTGTCTGCACATCTGTCTGTCTTGACTTCTGTCTTGACGTGATTCTAGACGTCTGTCTGGACGTCTGGCTGGACGTCTGTCTGGACATCCGTCATGACGTCTGTCTGTCTGGACATCTGTCTTGACGTCTGTTCTGACGTCTGTCTGGACGTCTGTCTGGACATCTGTCATGACATCAGTCTGTCTGGACGTCTGTCTTGACTTCTGTCTTGACGTCTGTCTTAACGTCTACCTGGACGTCTGTCTAGACGTCTGTCTGGACGTCTGTCTGTAGTCTGTCTGTCTGGACATCTGTCTGTCTTGACGTCTGTCATGACGTCATTCTTGACGTCTGTCTAGATGTCTGTCTGGACGTCTGTCTGTCTGGCTCTCTGTCTGGACGTCTGTCATGACGTCTGTCTGGACGTCTGTCTTGACGTCTGTCTGTCTGGCTGTCTGTCATGACGTCTGCCTGGACGTCTGTCTGGACGTCTGTCTGGACGTCTGTCTTGACGTCTGCTGTCTTGACGTCTGTCATGACGTCTGTCTTGACGTCTGTCTGGACATCTGTCTGAACGTCTATCTTGACATCTGGCTGTCTGGACGTCAGTCTGGACGTCTGTCGTGACGTCTGTCATGACGTCTGTCTGTCTGGACGTCTGTCTTGATGTCTGTCTTGACGTCTGTATGGATGTCTGCCTTGATGTCTCTCTTGATGTCTGTCTTTCTGGACGTCTGTCTGGACGTTATTCTTGACGTCTGTCATGACGTCTGTCTGGACGTCTGTCTTGACGTCTGTCTTGACGTATGTCTTGACGTATGTCATGACGTGATTATAGACGTCTATCTGGACGTCTGTCTCGACCTCTGTCTGGATGGCTGTCTTGACGTCTGTCTGTCTGGCTGTCTGTCTTAACATCTGTCTGGACGTCTGTCAGTCTTGACGTCTGTCTTGACGTCTGTCTGGACGTCAGTCTGTCTGGACATCTGTCTGTCTTGCGTCCGTCTTTACGTCTGTCATGACGTGATTCAGGACGTCTGTCTGGACGTCTGTCTGTCTGGCTGTCTGTCTTGACGTCTGTCTGGACATCTGTCTGAACATCTATCTTGACATCTGGCTGTCTGGACGTCAGTCTGGACGTCTGTCTGGACGTCTGTCATGACGTCTGTCTGGGCGTCTGTCTTGACGTCTGTCATGACGTGATTTTAGACATCTGACGTCTGTTATGACGTGTCTCGACGTCTGTCTGGACGTCCGTCATGGCGTCCTTCTGTCTGGACATCTGTCTTGACGTCTGTCCTGACGTCTGTCTTGACATCTGTCTGGACGTCTGTCTTGATGACTATCAGGATGTCTATTTTGACGACTGTCTTGAAGTCAGTCTGGACGTCTGTCATGACGTCTGTCACGACGTCATTCTTGACGTCTGTCTGGACGTCTCTCTTGAGGTCTGTCTTGACGTCTGTCTGGACGTCTGTCTAGATGTCTGTCTGGACGTCTGTCTGTCTGGCTCTCTGTCTGGACGTCTGTCTTGACGTCTGTCTGAACGTCTGTCTCGTTGTCTGTCTGGACGTCTGTCTTGACGTCTGTCTGTCTGGCTGTCTGTCATGACGTTTGCTTGGACGTCTGTCTCGACGTCTGTCTTGGCGTCTGTCTGTCTGGACGTCTGTCTGGACGTCTGTCCTGGCGTCTGTCATGACGTCTGTCTGTCTGGACGTCTGTCCTGACGTCTGTCTTGACGTCTGTCTGTCCGGAGGTCTGCCTGGACGTCTGTCTTGACGTCTGTCTGGACGTCCGTCTTGACGTCTGTCTGGACGTCTGTCTTGACGTTTGTCTGGACGTCTGCCTTGATGTCTCTCTTGATGTCTGTCTTTCTGGACGTCTGTCTGGACGTCTGTCTGGACGTTATTCTTGACGTCTGTCATGACGTTTGTCTGGACGTGTGTCTTGACGTTTGTCTTGACGTATGTCATGACGTGATTATAGACGTCTATCTGGACGTCTGTCTCGACCTCTGTCTGGACGGCTGTCTTGACGTCTGTCTGTCTGGCTGTCTGTCTTAACATCTGTCTGGACGTCTGTCAGTCCTGACGTCTGTCTTGACGTCTGTCTGGACGTCTGTCTGAACGTCTATCTTGACGTCTATCTGGACGTCTGTTTTGACGACTGTCTTGACGTCTGTCATGACGTGATTCTAGGCGTCTGTCTGAACGTCTCTCTCGATGTCTGTCTGGACGTATGTCCTGACGTATGTCTGTCTGGCTTTCTGTCTTCACATCTGTCGGACGTCTGTCTGGACCTCTGTCTGGACGTCTGTCTGGATGTCTCTCTTGACGTCTGTCTGTCTGGCTCTCTGTCTGAACGTCTGTCTTGATGTCTGTCTGTCTGGCTGTCTGTCATGACGTCTGCCTGGACGTCTGCCTGGACGTCTGTCTGGACGTCTGTCTGTCTGGACGTCTGTCTTGACGTCTGTCTGTCTGGACGTCTGTCTAAACGTCTGTCTTGGCGTCTATCATGACCTCTGTCTGTCTGGACGTCTATCTTGACGTCTGTCTTGACGTCTGTCTGTCCGGAGGTCTGTCTTGACGTCTGTCTGGACGTCTGTCTTGACGTCTGTCTGAACGTCTGCCTTGATGTCTCTCTTGGTGTGTGTCTTTCTGGACGTCTGTCTGGACGTCTGTCTGGACGTTATTCTTGACGCCTGTCATGACGTCTGTCTTGACGTCTGTCTTGACGTATGTCATGACGTGATTATAGACGTCTATCTGGACGTCTGTCTCGACCTCTGTCTGGATGGCTGTCTTGACGTCTGTCTGTCTGGCTGTCTGTCTTAACATCTGTCTGGACGTCGTTCAGCCTTGACGTCTATCTTGACGTACAGTCTGTCTGGACATCTGTCTGTCTTGCGTCCGTCTTTACGTATGTCATGACGTGATTCAGGACGTCTGTCTGGACGTCTGTCTGTCTGACTGTCTGTCTTGACGTCTGTCTTGACGTCTGTCTGGACATCTGTCTGAACGTCTGTCTTGACATCTGGCTGTCTGGACGTCTCTCTGGACGTCTGTCGTGACGTCTGTCATGACGTCTGTCTGTCTGGACGTCTGTCTTGACGTCTGTATGGATTTCTATCTTGACATCTGTCTGGACGTCTGTCTTGACGTCTATCTGGACCTCTGTTTTGACGACTGTCTTGGCGTCTGTCATGACGTGATTCTAGACGTCTGTCTGAACGTCCCTCTCGACGTCTGTTTGGACGTCTGTCCTGACGTATGTCTGTCTGGCTGTCTGTCTTGACACCTGTCTGGACATCTGTCTGGACCTCTGTCTGGACGTCTCTGGATGTCCGTCATGACGTCTGTCTGTCTGGATGTCTGTCTGGACCTCTGTCATGACGTCTGTCTGGACGTCTGTCTTGACGTCTGTCATGACGTGATTCTAGACGTCTGTCTGGACGTCTGTCTGGACGTCCGTCATGACGTCCTTCTGTCTGGACATCTGTCTTGACGTCTGTCATGACGTCATTCTTGACGTCTGTCTGGACGTCTGTCTGGACGTCTGTATTGACGTCTGTCTTGACGTCTGTCTTAACGTCTGTCTTGACGTCTGTG
Organism: Rhipicephalus annulatus; assembly: GCA_013436015.1. Taxonomy (NCBI): domain Eukaryota; kingdom Metazoa; phylum Arthropoda; class Arachnida; order Ixodida; family Ixodidae; genus Rhipicephalus; species Rhipicephalus annulatus. Next base: position 40,750 of record WOVY01007457.1, read on the forward strand.
TCTGTCTTGACGTCTGTCTGTCTGGACATCTGTCTTGACGTCTGTCTAGGCGTCTGTCTGGATGTCTGTCTGTCTGGCTCTCTGTCTGGACGTCTGTCTTGACGTCTGTCTGCACGTCTGTCATGACGTCTGTCATGACCTCTGTCTTGACGTGATTCTAGGCTTCCTTCTGGACGTCTGTCATGATGTCTGTCACGACGTCTGTCTTTCTGGACGTCTGTCTGGACGTCTGTCATGACGTCTGTCTGTCTGGACGTCTGTCTTGACGTCATTCTTGACGTCTGTCTGGACGTCTGTCTTGAGGTCTGCCTGGACGTCTGTCTTGACGTCTGTCTGTCTGGACATCTGTCTGTCTTGACTTCTGTCTTGACGTCTGTCTTGGCGTCTGTATTGACGTGATTCTAGACGTCTGTCTCGACGTCTGTCTGGACGGCTGTCTTGACGTCTGTCTGTCTGGCTGTCTGTCCTAACATCTGTCTGTACGTCTGTCTTGACGTCTATCTGCTGGACGTCTGTTTTGACAACTGTCTTGAAGTCTGTCTGGACGTCTGTCTTGATGTCTGTCTGTCTGGACATCTGTCTGGACGTCTGTCTGAACGTTTGCCTTGATGTCTCTCTTGATGTCTGTCTGTCTGGACGTCTGTCTGAACGTCTGTCTGGGCGTCATTCTTGACGTCTGTCATGACGACTGTCTGGACGTCTGTCTTGACGTATGTCATGACGTGATTCTAGACGTCTGTCTGGACGTCTGTCTCGACGTCTGTCCTGACGGCTGTCCTGACGTCTGTCTGTGTGGCTGTGTGTCTTAACATCTGTCTGGACGTCTGTCTTGACGTCTATCTGGACGTCTGTCATGACGTCTATCTGGACGTCTGTTTTGACAACTGTCTTGAAGTCTGTCTGGACGTCTGTCATGACGACTGTCATGACGTCTTTCTTAACGTCTGTCTGGACGTCTGTGTTGATGTCTGTCTGTCTGAACGTATGTCTTGATGTCTGTCTAGACGTCTGTCTGGACGTCTGTTTTGACGTCTGTCTGGACGTCTGTCTTGACATCTGTCCTGACATCGATCTGTCTGGGCGTCTGTCTTGATGTCTGTCTAGACGTCTGTCTTGACGTCTATCTGGACGTCTGTTCTGACGTCTGTCTGTCTGGCTGTCTGTCATGACATCGGTCTGTCTGGACGTCTGTCTTGACTTCTGTCATGACGTCTGTCTGGACGTCTGTCTTGACGTCTGTCTTGACGTATGTCTTGACGTATGTCATGACGTGATTATAGACGTCTGTCTGGCTTTCTGTCTTAACATCTGTCTGGACGTCTGTCAATCTTGACGTCTGTCTTGACGTCTGTCTGGACGTCTGTCTGTCTGGACATCTGTCTGTCTTGCGTCCGTCTTTACGTCTGTCATGACGTGATTCAGGACGTCTGTCTGGACGTCTGTCTGTCTGGCTGTCTGTCTTGACGTCTGTCTTGACGTCTGTCTGGACATCTGTCTGAACGTCTGTCTTGACATCTGGCTGTCTGGACGTCTCTCTGGACGTCTGTCGTGACGTCTGTTATGACGTCTGTCTGTCTGGACGTCTGTCTTGACGTCTGTATGGACTTCTGTCTTGACATCTGTCTGGACGTCTGTCTTGACGTCTATCTGGACGCCTGTTTTGACGACTGTCTTGGCGTCTGTCATGACGTGATTCTAGACGTCTGTCTGAACGTCCCTCTCGACGTCTGTTTGGACGTCTGTCCTGACGTATGTCTGTCTGGCTGTCTTGACACCTGTCTGGACATCTGTCTGGACCTCTGTCTGGACGTCTCTGGATGTCCGTCATGACGTCTGTCTGTCTGGACGTCTGTCTGGACCTCTGTCATGACGTCTGTCTGGACGTCTGTCTTGACGTCTGTCATGACGTGATTCTAGACGTCTGTCTGGGCGTCTGTCTGGACGTCCGTCATGACGTCCTTCTGTCTGGACATCTGTCTTGACGTCTGTCATGACGTCGTTCGTGACGTCTGTCTGGACGTCTGTCTGGACGTCTGTATTGACGTCTGTCTTGACGTCTGTGTCTGTCTTGACGTCTGTCTGTCTGGACATCTGTCTTGACGTCTGTCTAGGCGTCTGTCTGGATGTCTGTCTGTCTGGCTCTCTGTCTGGACGTCTGTCTTGACGTCTGTCTGCACGTCTGTCATGACGTCTGTCATGACCTCTGTCTTGACGCGATTCTAGGCTTCTGTCTGGACGTCTGTCATGATGTCTGTCACGACGTCTGTCTTTCTGGACGTCTGTCTGGACGTCTGTCATGACGTCTGTCTGTCTGGACGTCTGTCTTGACGTCATTCTTGACGTCTGTCTGGACGTCTGTCTTGAGGTCTGCCTGGACGTCTGTCTTGACGTCTGTCTGTCTGGACATCTGTCTGTCTTGACTTCTGTCTTGACGTCTGTCTTGGCGTCTGTATTGACGTGATTCTAGACGTCTGTCTCGACGTCTGTCTGGACGGCTGTCTTGACGTCTGTCTGTCTGGCTGTCTGTCCTAACATCTGTCTGTACGTCTGTCTTGACGTCTATCTGCTGGACGTCTGTTTTGACAACTGTCTTGAAGTCTGTCTGGACATCTGTCTTGATGTCTGTCTGTCTGGACATCTGTCTGGACGTCTGTCTGAACGTTTGCCTTGATGTCTCTCTTGATGTCTGTCTGTCTGGACGTCTGTCTGAACGTCTGTCTGGGCGTCATTCTTGACGTCTGTCATGACGACTGTCTGGACGTCTGTCTTGACGTATGTCATGACGTGATTCTAGACGTCTGTCTGGACGTCTGTCTCGACGTCTGTCCTGACGGCTGTCCTGACGTCTGTCTGTGTGGCTGTGTGTCTTAACATCTGTCTGGACGTCTGTCTTGACGTCTATCTGGACGTCTGTCATGACGTCTATCTGGACGTCTGTTTTGACAACTGTCTTGAAGTCTGTCTGGACGTCTGTCATGACGACTGTCATGACGTCTTTCTTAACGTCTGTCTGGACGTCTGTGTTGATGTCTGTCTGTCTGAACGTATGTCTTGATGTCTGTCTAGACGTCTGTCTGGACGTCTGTTTTGACGTCTGTCTGGACGTCTGTCTTGACATCTGTCCTGACATCGATCTGTCTGGGCGTCTGTCTTGATGTCTGTCTAGACGTCTGTCTTGACGTCTATCTGGACGTCTGTTTTGACGTCTGTCTGTCTGGCTGTCTGTCATGACATCGGTCTGTCTGGACGTCTGTCTTGACTTCTGTCATGACGTCTGTCTGGACGTCTGTCTTGACGTCTGTCTTGACGTATGTCTTGACGTATGTCATGACGTGATTATAGACGTCTGTCTGGCTTTCTGTCTTAACATCTGTCTGGACGTCTGTCAGTCTTGACGTCTGTCTTGACGTCTGTCTGGACGTCTGTCTGTCTGGACATCTGTCTGTCTTGCGTCCGTCTTTACGTCTGTCATGACGTGATTCAGGACGTCTGTCTGGACGTCTGTCTGTCTGGCTGTCTGTCTTGACGTCTGTCTGGACATCTGTCTGAACATCTATCTTGACATCTGGCTGTCTGGACGTCAGTCTGGACGTCTGTCTGGACGTCTGTCATGACGTCTGTCTGGGCGTCTGTCTTGACGTCTGTCATGACGTGATTTTAGACATCTGACGTCTGTTATGACGTGTCTCGACGTCTGTCTGGACGTCCGTCATGGCGTCCTTCTGTCTGGACATCTGTCTTGACGTCTGTCCTGACGTCTGTCTTGACGTCTGTCTGGACGTCTGTCTGGACGTCTGTCTTGATGACTATCAGGACGTCTGTTTTGACGACTGTCTTGAAGTCAGTCTGGACAGCTGTCATGACGTCTGTCACGACGTCATTCTTGACGTCTGTCTAGATGTCTGTCTGGACGTCTGTCTGTCTGGCTCTCTGTCTTGAGGTCTGTCTTGACGTCTGTCTGGACGTCTGTCTAGATGTCTGGACGTCTGTCTGTCTGGCTCTCTGTCTGGACGTCTGTCTTGACGTCTGTCTGAACGTCTGTCTCGTTGTCTGTCTTGACGTCTGTCTTGACGTCTGTCTGTCTGGCTGTCTGTCATGACGTTTGCCTGGACGTCTGTCTGGACGTCTGTCTGGACGTCTGTCTTGGCGTCTGTCTGTCTGGACGTCTGTCTGGACGTCTGTCCTGGCGTCTGTCATGACGTCTGTCTGTCTGGACGTCTGTCCTGACGTCTGTCTTGACGTCTGCCTGTCTGGATGTCTGTCTTGACGTCTGTCATGACGTCTGTCTGGACGTCTGTTTTGACGTCTATCTGGACGTCTGTTTTGACGACTGTCCTGAAGTCTGTCTGGACATCTGTCATGACTGCCTTCTGTCTGGACATCTGTCTTGACGTCTGTCCTGACGTCTGTCTTGACGTCTGTCTTGACGTGTGTCTTGACGTCTGTCTGTCTGGACGTCTGTCTTGACGTCATTCTTGACGTCTGGTTGGACGTCTGTCTTGATGTCTGCCTGGACGTCCATCTGGACATCTGTCTCTCTCGACGTCTGTCTGTCTTAACGTCTGTCTGGACGTCTGCCTTCACGTCTGTCATGACGTGATTCTAGACGTTTGTCTGGACGTCTGTCTTGACGTCTGTCTGGACATCTGTCTATCTTGACTTCTGTCTTGACGTGATTCTAGACGTCTGTCTGGACGTCTGTCTAGACGTCCGTCATCACGTCTGTCTGTCTAGACATCTGTCTTGACGTCTGTCCTGACGTCTGTCTGGACGTCTGTCTTGACATTTGTCATGACATCAGTCTGTCTGGACGTCTGTCTTGACTTCTGTCTGGACGTCTGTCTTAACGTCTGTCTGGACGTCTGTCTTGACGTATGTCGGTCTGGCTGTCTGTCTGGACGTCTGCCTGGACGTCTGCCTGGACGTCATTCTTGACGTCTGCCTGGACGTCATTCTTGACGTCTGTCATGACGTCTGTCTGAATGTCTGTCTTGACGTCTATCATGACGTGATTCTAGACGTCTGTCTGGACATCTGTCTCGAAGTCTGTCTGGACGGCTGTCTTGATGTCTGTCTGTCTGGCTGTCTGTCTTAACGTCTGTCTGGACGTCTGTCTGGACGTCCATCATGACGTCCGTCTCTCTGGACATCTGTCTTGACGTCTGTTCTGATGTCAATCTGGATGTCTGTCTTGCGTCTGCCTGGACGTCTGTGTTGATGTCTATCTGGACGTCTGTTTTGACGACTGTCTTGAAGTCTGTCTGGACGTCTGCCATGACGTCTGTTATGACGTCATTCTTAACGTCTGTCTGGACGTCTGTGTTGACGTCTGTCTTGACGTCTGTCTGGACGTCTGTCTGTCTGGACATCTGTCTGTCTTGACGTCTGTCTGGATGTCTGTCTTGACGTATGTCGGTCTGGCTGTCTGTCTGGACGTCTGCCTGGACGTCTGTCTGGACGTCATTCTTGACGTCTGTCATGACGTCTGTCTGAACGTCTGTCATGACGTGATTCTAGACGTCTGTCTCGATGTCTGTCTGGACGGCTGTCTGGACGTCCATCATGACGTCTGTCTGTCTGGACATCTGTCTTGACGTCTGTCCTGATGTCAATCTGGATGTCTGTCTTGACGTCTGTCTGGACGTCTGTCTTGACGCCTATCTGGACGTCTGTTTTGACGACTGTCTTGAAGTCTGTCTGGAATTCTGTCTTGACGTCTATCTGGACATCTGTTTTGACGACTGTCCTGAAGTCTGTCTTGACGTCTGTCATGCAATCATTCTAGATGTCTGTCTGGACGTCTGTCTCGACGTCTGTCTCGACGTCTGTCTTGACGTCTGTCTGGACGTCTGTCTTGACGTCAATCTGGACGTCTGTTTTGACGACTGTCTTGAAGTATGTCTGGACGTCTGTCAGGACGTCTGTCATGACGTCATTCTTGACGTCTGTCTGGACGTCTGTCTTGACGTCTCTTTTGATGTCAGTCTGTCGTGACGTCTGTCTTGACATCTGTCTAGACGTCTGTCTGGACGTCTGTCTGTCTGGCTCTCTGGCTTGAAGTCTGTCTAGACGTCTGTCTTGACATCTGTCTGGCTGGACGTCTGTCTTGACATCTGTCTGGCTGGACGTCTGTCTTGATATCTGTCTTGACGTCTGTCTGGACGTCTGTCTTGACATCTGTCTTGACGCCTGTCTGTCCGAACGTCTGTCTTGATGTGTGTCTTGAAGTCATTCTGTCTGGACGTCTGCATTGACATCTGTCTTGACGTCTGTCTTGACGTCTGTCTGGACGTCTGTTTGGACATCTGTCTTGCCGTCTCTCATGACGTCTGTCTGTCTGGACGTCTGTCTTGATGGGTGTCTTAACGTCTATCTGGACGTCTGTCTGTCTGGACATCTGTCTGCCTTGACGTCTTTCATGACGTCTGTCGGGACGTCTGTCTTGACGTCTGTCTGTCTGACTATCTGTCTTGAAGTCTGTCTGGAAGTCTATTTTGACAAATGTCTTGAAGTCTGTCTGGACGTCTGTCTTGATGTCTGTCTGTCTGGACATCTGTCTGGACGTCTGTCTAAACGTTTGCCTTGATGTCTCTCTTGATGTCTGTCTGTCTGGACGTCTGTCTGAACGTCTGTCTGGGCGTCATTCTTGACGTCTGTCATGACGAGTGTCTGGACGTCTGTCTTGACGTATGTCATGACGTGATTCTAGACGTCTGTCTGGACGTCTGTCTCGACGTCTGTCTGGACGGCTGTCCTGACGTCTGTCTGTGTGGCTGTGTGTCTTAACATCTGTCTGGACGTCTGTCTTGACGTCTATCTGGACGTCTGTCATGACGTCTATCTGGACGTCTGTTTTGACAACTGTCTTGAAGTCTGTCTGGACGTCTGTCATGACGACCGTCATGACGTCTTTCTTAACGTCTGTCTGGACGTCTGTGTTGATGTCTGTCTGTCTGAACGTATGTCTTGATGTCTGTCTAGACGTCTGTCTGGACGTCTGTTTTGACGTCTGTCTGGACGTCTGTCTTGACATCTGTCCTGACATCGATCTGTCTGGGCGTCTGTCTTGATGTCTGTCTAGACGTCTGTCTTGACGTCTATCTGGACGTCTGTTTTGACATCTGTCTGTCTGGCTGTCTGTCATGACATCGGTCTGTCTGGACGTCTGTCTTGACTTCTGTCATGACGTCTGTCTGGACGTCTGTCTTGACGTCTGTCTTGACGTATGTCTTGACGTATGTCATGACGTGATTATAGACGTCTGTCTGGCTTTCTGTCTTAACATCTGTCTGGACGTCTGTCAGTCTTGACGTCTGTCTTGACGTCTGTCTGGACGTCTGTCTGTCTGGACATCTGTCTGTCTTGCGTCCGTCTTTACGTCTATCATGACGTGATTCAGGACGTCTGTCTGGACGTCTGTCTGTCTGGCTGTCTGTCCTGACGTCTGTCTGGACATCTGTCTGAACATCTATCTTGACATCTGGCTGTCAGGACGTCAGTCTGGGCGTCTGTCTGGACGTCTGTCATGACGTCTGTCTGGGCGTCTGTCTTGACGTCTGTCATGACGTGATTTTAGACATCTGACGTCTGTTATGACGTGTCTCGACGTCTGTCTAGACGTCCGTCATGGCGTCCTTCTGTCTGGACATCTGTCTTGACGTCTGTCCTGACGTCTGTCTTGACGTCTGTCTGGACGTCTGTCTTGATGACTATCAGGACGTCTGTTTTGACGACTGTCTTGAAGTCAGTCTGGACGTCTGTCATGACGTCTGTCACGACGTCATTCTTGACGTCTGTCTAGATGTCTGTCTGGACGTCTGTCTGTCTGGCTCTCTGTCTTGAGGTCTGTCTTGACGTCTGTCTGGACGTCTGTCTAGATGTCTGTCTGGACGTCTGTCTGTCTGGCTCTCTGTCTGGACGTCTGTCTTGACGTCTGTCTGAACGTCTGTCTCGTTGTCTGTCTGGACGTCTGTCTTGACGTCTGTCTGTCTGGCTGTCTGTCATGACGTTTGCCTGGACGTCTGTCTGGACGTCTGTCTGGACGTCTGTCTTGGCGTCTGTCTGTCTGGACGTCTGTCTGGACGTCTGTCCTGGCGTCTGTCATGACGTCTGTCTGTCTGGACGTCTGTCCTGACGTCTGTCTTGACGTCTGCCTGTCTGGATGTCTGTCTTGACGTCTGTCATGACGTCTGTCTGGACGTCTGTTTTGACGTCTATCTGGACGTCTGTTTTGACGACTGTCCTGAAGTCTGTCTGGACATCTGTCATGACTGCCTTCTGTCTGGACATCTGTCTTGACGTCTGTCCTGACGTCTGTCTTGACGTCTGTCCTACGTGTGTCTTGACGTCTGTCTGTCTGGACGTCTGTCTTGACGTCATTCTTGACGTCTGGTTGGACGTCTGTCTTGATGTCTGCCTGGACGTCCATCTGGACATCTGTCTCTCTCGACGTCTGTCTGTCTTAACGTCTGTCTGGACGTCTGCCTTCACGTCTGTCATGACGTGATTCTAGACGTTTGTCTGGACGTCTGTCTTGACGTCTGTCTGGACATCTGTCTATCTTGACTTCTGTCTTGACGTGATTCTAGACGTCTGTCTGGACGTCTGTCTGGACGTCCGTCATCACGTCTGTCTGTCTAGACATCTGTCTTGACGTCTGTCCTGACGTCTGTCTGGACGTCTGTCTTGACATTTGTCATGACATCAGTCTGTCTGGACGTCTGTCTTGACTTCTGTCTGGACGTCTGTCTTAACGTCTGTCTGGACGTCTGTCTTGACGTATGTCGGTCTGGCTGTCTGTCTGGACGTCTGCCTGGACGTCTGCCTGGACGTCATTCTTGACGTCTGTCTGGACGTCATTCTTGACGTCTGTCATGACGTCTGTCTGAATGTCTGTCTTGACGTCTATCATGACGTGATTCTAGACGTCTGTCTGGACATCTGTCTCGAAGTCTGTCTGGACGGCTGTCTTGATGTCTGTCTGTCTGGCTGTCTGTCTTAACGTCTGTCTGGACGTCTGTCTGGACGTCCATCATGACGTCCGTCTGTCTGGACATCTGTCTTGACGTCTGTTCTGATGTCAATCTGGATGTCTGTCTTGCGTCTGCCTGGACGTCTGTGTTGATGTCTATCTGGACGTCTGTTTTGACGACTGTCTTGAAGTCTGTCTGGACGTCTGCCATGACGTCTGTTATGACGTCATTCTTAACGTCTGTCTGGACGTCTGTGTTGACGTCTGTCTTGACGTCTGTCTGGACATCTGTCTGTCTGGACATCTGTCTGTCTTGACGTCTGTCTGGATGTCTGTCTTGACGTATGTCGGTCTGGCTGTCTGTCTGGACGTCTGCCTGGACGTCTGTCTGGACGTCATTCTTGACGTCTGTCATGACGTCTGTCTGAACGTCTGTCATGACGTCTGTCTGAACGTCTGTCATGACGTGATTCTAGACGTCTGTCTCGATGTCTGTCTGGACGGCTGTCTGGACGTCCATCATGACGTCTGTCTGTCTGGACATCTGTCTTGACGTCTGTCCTGATGTCAATCTGGATGTCTGTCTTGACGTCTGTCTGGACGTCTGTCTTGACGCCTATCTGGACGTCTGTTTTGACGACTGTCTTGAAGTCTGTCTGGAATTCTGTCTTGACGTCTATCTGGACATCTGTTTTGACGACTGTCCTGAAGTCTGTCTTGACGTCTGTCATGCAATCATTCTAGATGTCTGTCTGGACGTCTGTCTCGACGTCTGTCTCGACGTCTGTCTGGACGTCTGTCTGGACGTCTGTCTTGACGTCAATCTGGACGTCTGTTTTGACGACTGTCTTGAAGTATGTCTGGACGTCTGTCAGGACGTCTGTCATGACGTCATTCTTGACGTCTGTCTGGACGTCTGTCTTGACGTCTCTTTTGATGTCAGTCTGTCGTGACGTCTGTCTTGACATCTGTCTAGACGTCTGTCTGGACGTCTGTCTGTCTGGCTCTCTGGCTTGAAGTCTGTCTAGACGTCTGTCTTGACATCTGTCTGGCTGGACGTCTGTCTTGATATCTGTCTTGACGTCTGTCCGAACGTCTGTCTTGATGTCTGTCTTGAAGTCATTCTGTCTGGACGTCTGCATTGACATCTGTCTTGACGTCTGTCTTGACGTCTGTCTGGACGTCTGTTTGGACATCTGTCTTGCCGTCTCTCATGACGTCTGTCTGTCTGGACGTCTGTCTTGATGGGTGTCTTAACGTCTATCTGGACGTCTGTCTAGACGTCTGTCTGGACGTCTGTCTGTCTGGACATCTGTCTGCCTTGACGTCTTTCATGACGTCTGTCGGGACGTCTGTCTTGACGTCTGTCTGTCTGACTATCTGTCTTGAAGTCTGTCTGGAAGTCTGTTTGGACATCTGTCTTGCCGGGTGTCATGACGTCTGTCTGTCTGGACGTCTGTCTTGATGTCTGTCTTAACGTCTATCTGGACGTCTGTCTGGGCGTCTGTCTGTCTGGACATCTGTCTGCCTTGACGTCTGTCATGACGTCTGTCTGGACGTCTGTCTTGACGTCTGCCTGGACGTCTGTCTGTCTTGACATCTGTCTTGACGTCTGTCTGTCTGACTATCTGTCTTGACGTCTGTCTGGACGTCTATCTTGACGTCTGTCTGTCTGGACATCTGTCGTGACGTCTGTCATGACGTCTGTCTTGACGTCTGTCTTGACGTCTGTGTGGACGTCTGTCTTGACGTCTATCTGGACGTCTGCTTTGACGACTGTCTTGACGTCTCTCTGGACGTCTGTCTGGACGTCTGTCTTGACGTATGTCGGTCTGGCTGTCTGTCTTGACGTCTGCCTGGACGTCTGTCTGGGCGTCATTCTTGACGTCTGTCATGACATCTGTCTTAACGTCTGTCTTGACGTCTGTCATGACGTGATTCTAGACGTCTGTCTGGACGGCTGTCTTGATGTCTGTCTGTCTGGCTGTCTGTCTTAACGTCTGTCTGGACGTCAGTCTAGACGTCCATCATGACGTCTGTCTGTCTGGACATCTGTCTATCTTGATGTCAGTCCTGACGTCTGTATGGACGTCTGTCTTGACGTCTGTCTGGACGTCTGTCTTGACGTCTATCTGGACGTCTGTTTTGACAATTGTCTTGACGTCTGTCTGAACGTCTGTCTTGATGTCTGTCATGACGTAATTTTGACGTCTGTCTGGATGTCTGTCTTGACGTCTGTCTTGGCGCCTGTCTGTCTCGACGTCTGTCTTGCGTCTGTCTGGACGTCTGTCTTGACGTCTGTCTGGACGTCTGTCTTGACGTCTGTCTGACTGGATGTCTGTCTTGATGTCTGTCTAGACGTCTGTCTGAACGTCTGTCTCGACGTCTGTCTTGACATCTGTCTACACGCCTGTCTGGACGTCTGTCTGGACGTCTGTCTTGACATCTGTCCTGACATCAGTCAGTCTGGATGTCTGTCTTGACTTCTTTCTTGACGTCTGTCTTAACGTCTATCTGGACGTCTGTATTAACGTCTTTCTAGACGTCTCTCTGGAGTCTGTCTATCTGGACATCTGTCTATCTTGACGCCTGTCATGACATCGTTCTTGACGTCTGTCCGGACATCTGTCCGGACGTCTGTCGTGACGTCTCTCATGACGTCTGTCATGAAGTCTGTCTGTCTTGACGTCTGTATGGATGTCTGTCTTGACGTCTATCTGGACGTCTGTTTTGACGACTGTCCTGAAGTATGTCTTGACGTCTGTCATGACGTCTGTCTGGACGTCTGTCCTGATGTCTGTCATGACGTGATTCTAGACGTCTGTCAGGACGTCTGTCTTGACGTCTGTCTGGACGTCCGTCATGACGTCTGTCTGTCTGGACGTCTGTCTTGACGTCAATCTGGACATCTGTTTTGACGACTGTCTTGAAGTCTGTCTGGACGTCTGTCATGACGTCTGTCATGACGTTATTCTTCACGTCTGTCTGGACGTCTCTCTTGACGTCTCTTTTGATGTCAGTCTGTCTGGACGTCTGTCTTGACGTCTGTCTAGATGTCTGTCTGGACGTCTGTCTGTCTTGCTCTCTGGCTTGAAGTCTGTCTAGACGTCTGTCTGAACGTCTGTCTTGACGTCTGTCTGGCTTGACGTCTGTCTTGATGTCTGTCTTGACGTCTGTCTGGACGTCTGTCTTGACATCTGTCTTGAAGCCTGTCTGTTCGAACGTCTGTCTTGACGTCTGTCTCGACGTCTGTCTTGATGTCTGTCTTGAAGTCATTCTGTCTGGACGTCTGCCTTGACGTCTGTCTGGACGTCTGTCATGACGTCTGTCTTGACCTCTGTCATGACGTCTGTCATGACGTCTGTCTGTCTGTCTTGACGTCTGTCTTGAAGTCTGTATGAAAGTCTGTTTGGACATCTGTCTTGCCGGGTGTCATGACGTCTGTCTGTCTGGACGTCTGTCTTGATGTCTGTCTTAACGTCTATCTGGATGTCTGTCTAGACGTCTGTCTGGGCGTCTGTCTGTCTGGACATCTGTCTGCCTTGACGTCTGTCATGACGTCTGTCTGGACGTCTGTCTTGACGTCTGCCTGGACGTCTGTCTGTCTTGACGTCTGTCTTGACGTCTGTCTTCACGTCTGTCATGACGTCCTTCTGTCTGGACATCTGTCTTGACGTCTGTCCTGACGTCTGTCTTGACGTCTGTTTGGACGTCTGACTTGATGACTATCAGGACGTCTGTTTCTACGACTGTCTTGAAGTCGGTCTGGACGTCTGTCATGACATCTGTCACGACGTCATTCTTTACGTCTGTCTTGACGTCTCTCTTGACGTCTGTCTTACGTCTGTCTTGACGTCTGTCTGTCTGGACGTCTGTCTTGACGTCTGTCTAGATGTCTGTCTGGACGTCTGTCTGTCTGGCTCTCTGTCTGGACGTCTGTCTTGACGTCTGTCTGGACGTCTGTCTTGACGTCTGTCTGTCTGGCTGTCTGTCATGACGTCTGCCTGGACGTCTGTCTGGACGTCTGTCTGGACGTCTGTCTTGACGTCTGCTGTCTTGACGTCTGTCATGACGTCTGTCTTGACGTCTGTCTGGACATCTGTCTGAACGTCTATCTTGACATCTGGCTGTCTGGACGTCAGTCTGGACGTCTGTCGTGACGTCTGTCATGACGTCTGTCTGTCATGACGTCGTCTGTCTGTCTTGATGTCTGTCTTGACGTCTGTATGGATGTCTGCCTTGATGTCTCTCTTGATGTCTGTCTTTCTGGACGTCTGTCTGGACGTTATTCTTGACGTCTGTCATGACGTCTGTCTGGACGTCTGTCTTGACGTCTGTCTTGACGTATGTCTTGACGTATGTCATGACGTGATTATAGACGTCTATCTGGACGTCTGTCTCGACCTCTGTCTGGACGGCTGTCTTGACGTCTGTCTGTCTGGCTGTCTGTCTTAACATCTGTCTGGACGTCTGTCAGTCTTGACGTCTGTCTTGACGTCTGTCTGGACGTCTGTCTGGACATCTGTCTGTCTTGCGTCCGTCTTTACGTCTGTCATTACGTGATTCAGGACGTCTGTCTGGACGTCTGTCTGTCTGGCTGTCTGTCTTGACGTCTGTCTGGACATCTGTCTGAACATCTATCTTGACATCTGGCTGTCTGGACGTCAGTCTGGACGTCTGTCTGGACGTCTGTCATGACGTCTGTCTGGGCGTCTGTCTTGACGTCTGTCATGACGTGATTTTAGACATCTGACGTCTGTTATGACGTGTCTCGACGTCTGTCTGGACGTCCGTCATGGCGTCCTTCTGTCTGGACATCTGTCTTGACGTCTGTCCTGACGTCTGTCTTGACGTCTGTCTGGACGTCTGTCTTGATGACTATCAGGATGTCTGTTTTGACGACTGTCTTGAAGTCAGTCTGGACGTCTGTCATGACGTCTGTCACGACGTCATTCTTGACGTCTGTCTGGACGTCTCTCTTGACGTCTGTCTTGACGTCTGTCTTGACGTCTGTCTAGATGTCTGTCTGGACGTCTGTCTGTCTGGCTCTCTGTCTTGAGGTCTGTCTTGACGTCTGTCTGGACGTCTGTCTAGATGTCTGTCTGGACGTCTGTCTGTCTGGCTCTCTGTCTTGACGTCTGTCTTGACGTCTGTCTGAACGTCTGTCTCGTTGTCTGTCTGGACGTCTGTCTTGACGTCTGTCTGTCTGGCTGTCTGTCATGACGTTTGCTTGGACGTCTGTCTCGACGTCTGTCTTGGCGTCTGTCTGTCTGGACGTCTGTCTGGACGTCTGTCCTGGCGTCTGTCATGACGTCTGTCTGTCTGGACGTCTGTCCTGACGTCTGTCTTGACGTCTGTCTGTCCGGAGGTCTGTCTGGACGTCTGTCTTGACGTCTGTCTGGACGTCTGTCTTGACGTCTGTCTGGACGTCTGTCTTGACGTTTGTCTGAACGTCTGCCTTGATGTCTCTCTTGATGTCTGTCTTTCTGGACGTCTGTCTGGACGTCTGTCTGGACGTTATTCTTGATGTCTGTCATGACGTTTGTCTGGACGTGTGTCTTGACGTTTGTCTTGACGTATGTCATGACGTGATTATAGACGTCTATCTGGACGTCTGTCTCGACTTCTGTCTGGACGGCTGTCTTGACGTCTGTCTGTCTGGCTGTCTGTCTTAACATCTGTCTGGACGTCTGTCAGTCCTGACGTCTGTCTTGACGTCTGTCTGGACGTCTGTCTGTCTGGACATCTGTCTGTCTTGCGTCCGTCTTTACGTCTGTCATGACGTGATTCAGGACGTCTGTCTGTCTGGCTGTCTGTCTTGACGTCTGTCTTGACGTCTGTCTGGACATCTGACTGAACGTCTATCTTGACGTCTATCTGGACGTCTGTTTTGACGACTGTCTTGACGTCTGTCATGACGTGATTCTAGGCGTCTGTCTGAACGTCTCTCTCGATGTCTGTCTGGACGTATGTCCTGACGTATGTCTGTCTGGCTGTCTGTCTTCACATCTGTTGGACGTCTGTCTGGACCTCTGTCTGGACGTCTGTCTGGACGTCTCTCTTGACGTCTGTCTGTCTGGCTCTCTGTCTGAACGTCTGTCTTGATGTCTGTCTGTCTGGCTGTCTGTCATGACGTCTGCCTGGACGTCTGTCTGGACGTCTGTCTGTCTGGACGTCTGTCTTGACGTCTGTCTGTCTGGACGTCTGTCTAGACGTCTGTCTTGGCGTCTATCATGACCTCTGTCTGCCTGGACGTCTAACTTGACGTCTGTCTTGACGTCTGTCTGTCCGGAGGTCTGTCTTGATGTCTGTCTGGACGTCTGTCTTGACGTCTGTCTGAAAGTCTGCCTTGATGTCTCTCTTGGTGTGTGTCTTTCTGGACGTCTGTCTGGACGTCTGTCTGGACGTTATTCTTGACGTCTGTCATGACGTCTGTCTGGACGTCTGTCTTGACGTATGTCATGACGTGATTATAGACGTCTATCTGGACGTCTGTCTCGACCTCTGTCTGGATGGCTGTCTTGACGTCTGTCTGTCTGGCTGTCTGTCTTAACATCTGTCTGGACGTCGTTCAGCCTTGACGTCTGTCTTGACGTACAGTCTGTCTGGACATCTGTCTGTCTTGCGTCCGTCTTTACGTATGTCATGACGTGATTCAGGACGTCTGTCTGGACGTCTGTCTGTCTGACTGTCTGTCTTGACGTCTGTCTTGACGTCTGTCTTGACGTCTGTCTGGACATCTGTCTGAACGTCTGTCTTGACATCTGGCTGTCTGGACGTCTCTCTGGACGTCTGTCGTGACGTCTGTCATGACGTCTGTCTGTCTGGACGTCTGTCTTGACGTCTGTATGGATTTCTGTCTTGACATCTGTCTGGACGTCTGTCTTGACGTCTATCTGGACGTCTGTTTTGACGACTGTCTTGGCGTCTGTCATGACGTGATTCTAGACGTCTGTCTGAACGTCCCTCTCGACGTCTGTTTGGACGTCTGTCCTGACGTATGTCTGTCTGGCTGTCTGTCTTGACACCTGTCTGGACATCTGTCTGGACCTCTGTCTGGACGTCTCTGGATGTCCGTCATGACGTCTGTCTGTCTGGACGTCTGTCTGGACCTCTGTCATGACGTCTGTCTGGACGTCTGTCTTGACGTCTGTCATGACGTGATTCTAGACGTCTGTCTGGACGTCTGTCTGGACGTCCGTCATGACGTCCTTCTGTCTGGACATCTGTCTTGACGTCTGTCATGACGTCATTCTTGACGTCTGTCTGGACGTCTGTATTGACGTCTGTCTTGACGTCTGTCTTAACGTCTGTCTTGACGTCTGTCTGTCTGGACATCTGTCTTGACGTCTGTCTAGACGTCTGTCTGGATGTCTGTCTGTCTGGCTCTCTGTCTGGACGTCTGTCTTGACGTCTGTCTGCACGTCTGTCATGATGTCTGTCATGACCTCTGTCTTGACGTGATTCTAGGCTTCTGTCTGGACGTCTGTCATGATGTCTGTCACGACGTCTGTCTTTCTGGACGTCTGTCTGGACGTCTGTCATGACGTCTGTCTGTCTGGACGTCTGTCTTGACGTCATTCTTGACGTCTGTCTGGACGTCTGTCTTGATGTCTGCCTGGACGTCTGTCTTGACGTCTGTCTGTCTGGACATCTGTCTGTCTTGACTTCTGTCTTGACGTCTGTATTGACGTGATTCTAGACGTCTGTCTCGACGTCTGTCTGGACGGCTGTCTTGACGTCTGTCTGTCTGGCTGTCTGTCCTAACATCTGTCTGTACGTCTGTCTTGACGTCTATCTGCTGGACGTCTGTTTTGACAACTGTCTTGAAGTCTGTCTGGACGTCTGTCTTGATGTCTGTCTGTCTGGACATCTGTCTGGACGTCTGTCTGAACGTTTGCCTTGATGTCTCTCTTGACGTCTGTCTGTCTGGACGTCTGTCTGAACGTCTGTCTGGGCGTCATTCTTGACGTCTGTCATGACGACTGTCTGGACGTCTGCCTTGACGTATGTCATGACGTGATTCTAGACGTCTGTCTGGACGTCTGTCTCGACGTCTGTCTGGACGGCTGTCTTGACGTCTGTCTGTGTGGCTGTCTGTCTTAACATCTGTCTGGACGTCTGTCTTGACGTCTATCTGGACGTCTGTCATGACGTCTATCTGGACGTCTGTTTTGACAACTGTCTTGAAGTCTGTCTGGACGTCTGTCATGACGACTGTCATGACGTCTTTCTTGACGTCTGTCTGGACGTCTGTGTTGATGTCTGTCTGTCTGAACGTATGTCTTGATGTCTGTCTAGACGTCTGTCTGGACGTCTGTTTTGACGTCTGTCTGGACGTCTGTCTTGACATCTGTCCTGACATCGATCTGTCTGGACGTCTGTCTTGATGTCTGTCTAGACGTCTGTCTTGACGTCTATCTGGACGTCTGTTTTGACGTCTGTCTGTCTGGCTGTCTGTCTGGACGTCTGTCATGAC
>WOVY01007458.1:0-46005 GCA_013436015.1 Rhipicephalus annulatus
TGACTAGTTCTTACTCAAGTTATTGTATTTCTTCAATCTGTTCGTGGAGGTACACCGATACTCATTAAGCATTTGTTGACGTTATAAATTACTGCTGGGTGATACTGTATAGGCGAGATAAAAAAGGCCTACCACGCTCAGCAAGTTATTTTATTGAGCACCTCTTATTATACTTAAAGCTCAGGTTAACATTTACCTTACTGTTTAACTCGCTGTTTATATCGTGTATTATGTTGATACAAAATGCCTTATAATAGGTCTGACTTAGAATACCTGGGCAATTACTACGAGAACTACCACAAGATAATATAATATATATATATATATTCAAATAATAACAACTTTTTTGAGATACCAAATTAGGCGTGGGATGCCGTCTCCGACTGCCGTGCGTGGACAGGGGCGTTCATTTTCGCAGCCATGTTGTAAGCTTGCTGGACCACTCAAAGTAGACCAAATAAGTGTGGACTTCAAAGTGCAACATTCCATCTTTATTAGGTCACATTGGGTAATACTTGTACGCTTTGCCGCAGGCAGCATCTTTTTACCATGATCTGCCCACCAACCCGCTGGGACAAGCAAAGAGAGAAAATATCGTCACTGGGGTGGGAGAATAAATAAAACAAATACATTACAAAATATACAGGGACTCAGAGAGGCAGCTGCGGCCAAGATGGAGGTACAACAGCAACAACACTAGCGCAATAGCATTCATCGTCTTCGTTGTCTACCTGATACTCTCAGTTTGCCGATGACGTGTAACATATAAACCCACGCCACCGCGCAGACTCGGCGCCTAAAGGAGAGTAGCATCATAGGCGGAGATGTATGATTTTGGACGGGACACGTGGACGACGTCAGTGGCGAGTGCGGACGACTACGACGGACTGTCCAACAGAGCTTATCTCGTATGTAACCTCAGTAAGCCGGCGTAAAACCATGTAGAGCCACGAGTAGCGAGATAACAGATTCGAAGACAGGCCAACGTGGCGGCATGGTGTCTAGAGGAGGACAAATGAACCTGGAGAATAGGAAATTACTCTGTGATGGCTATCGTAGCGGGCCTTCTGAGAGAGCTGCAAGCCAAAAAGGACGTTCCCGTGTGATTTGATGGGCCACTAGAGCCCGAGCAATCGCATCCCGGGCTTACTCTGTAACCGTTTGCGTAGTCGATGGAAGAAGAATCTCGAAGGGTAACGCTGGATAGCGGCCGAATAATAAATAAAAGGGAGAGAATCCAGCGGTGTCGTGGGGTGACGAATTGTATGCAAATGTAACATAAGACAAAGTACTATCCTAATCAAGGTGATTTTTGAAAACCTACGTGGAGAGCATTGTTGTGAAGGTTTGATTATAGTTGCTCGGTAAGACCATTTCTTTGCGCATGGTAGGCCGTAGTGAGCTTGTGGCACTTCGAACACGAGCGAAGGATGTTATTTACTACTTTTGAAAGAAATGAGTGACCACGATCGGTCAGCAGCTGTCGAGGAGCGCCATAGGGAAGAATTACGTGACGAAGCAAGAAGTCCGTGACAAAAGTGGCACAGCTTGTCGGTAGCGGTCGTGCGATGGCGTACCTTGCGGCGTAGTGAGTGGCCATGGCTATCCACTTCTTTCCAGTGAGATAAGTAGGAAATTGTCCAACGAGATCAAGACCGACGTAGTATAAGGGAATGGTGGATATGTCTATTGGTTGGAGCGGACCAGCTAGTGGCAAGGTGGAATGTTTCGAGCCCTGGCATGACTCACGAGCCGCAACGTATCGGCGCACAGAATGGTGAAGGCCTGGCCAGAAGAATCTACGCCGCACGCGATCGTACGTGCGCGTTACCCCGAGATGTCTAGCGCTTGGAGCGCCTTGAAGCTGTTCAAGAACAGCGTAACGGAATGTCGCAGAAACTACGAGTAGTAGCTCTGGGCCCTCGCATGTGTTGTGTCAGTAAAGAATGCCACCGCATAGAACGAACAAGTGTAGCGACGGGTTTAGGTGACCCAAACGTAGACTGTGCATGATAGACCTTATATGGACATCAATGAACTATTCCTTGTGTCGGTGAAGGCAGACATGGCGAAGACACAAGGGTCAGAATCATGTGCTGAAAGGGAGGGTGGGTCCACGGGGTGACGGGAAATACAGTCGGCATCTTGGTGCATTAGGCCAGATTTTTATGCCACGCCAAAGCTGTATTCTTGAAGTTTAGGCGCAACGGCGAAGTCATCCAAGATTTTTAATGAACTACACGCAGCACAAGAAATGGTGATCTGTAATTACCGAAAAGGTGCGGCCAACCAGGTATGGCTGAAATTTTCCGACCGCATAGACAAGTGCGAGGCACTCACACTCTGTTATGGAAAACTTGCTCTCCGAAGAGGAAAGGAGGCGACTGGCATAAGCGATGGCACGATCCTGTCCTCGTTGCCGCTGGGCGAGAACAGCACCGATTCCATGTCCACTGGCATCGGTAGGAACTTCAGTATGGGCTGACTGGCCGAAATGGGCCAAATTGGTTGGGGTAGTAAATATTGTTGTAAGGGTGCTGAAGGCAGTGGCTTGGTCAGTACCTTAATAGAAAGGCATTTTCTTCTTCAGTAGTTCTGTAAGTAGTCGGGCAATGTCAGCAAAATTCTTCACAAAACGTGGAAAGTAATAAGAGAAACCTATAAAACTGCGTACACCTTTTGTGAAACGTGGTACGAGAAAATCTTCAACTCTCATTTTGTCCGGATCAGGTTGCACGCCTCGAGCACTGCCAAGGTGGCCCAGCACAGTGATTGCCCGACGGCAAAAGCGACATTTCGAAGAGTTGAGCTGAAGTCCTGCTGTCTGGAAAACCTCAAGAACAGCCGATAGGTGGCTAAGGTAGCTTTCAAATGTAGATAAATATACGATGATGTAATCGAGATAGCACGGGCAGGTGGACCATTTGTATCCACGTAGGAGAGAGTATATCATCCTTTTAAATGGAGCTGGAGCATTACACAATCCGGATGGCATAACCTTGAACTAGAAAAGTCCATCAGGTGAAATGAATGCTGTCTTCTTATGGTCTAAATGATCTACAGAAATCTGCCAGTATCTTGATCGCAAGTCGATAGATGAAAAGTAGGCAGACCCATGTAGGCAGTCGAGAGCATCGTCAATCCGCGGCAGTGGATACGCGTACTTACGTGTTACTTTGTTTACGGTAGTCTACGCAGCAGCGCCAGCTGCCATTCTTGTTCTTGACTAAACAACCGGCGGTGTCCGTGGACTGCAGGAAGGTTCGATGACGTCTTTTGTGAGCATTTATTCACTTTCGTACTGGATAACTTGTCACTGAGCATTAAACACGTGATAAGGACGTCGTCAGATGGGACTGGCGTATTCAGTGTTAATTCTATGAGTTACAAAGGATGTGTGACCAAAAGGGCGGGTCATCAAAGTCAAAGATATCACGGTAGGACTTCAGCAGGTGTTGGATTTCAGCTCTCTGGGCTTGAAGAAGGTAAGGCACGATCATCTTGTCGATGGTAGCATCCGCTGCAATCTTCGATGAGGAGAATGTGGCAGATGACGAAAAAGATTCGGCAATGAACGCCGAAATGGCAGCATCTATAGAAGAAACTTTTTGGAAAGCCATATCATCTGGGATAAACTTGAGTGCACCTGCTGAATTTTAGGATTGGAAGAGATGCTGTATTTCTTGTGACTGTCAAAGTGTGTGAGGCACGACAACATTTTCGGCCAGCAGAGCGTCAGCAATAGGCGTCAACATGAAGGCAACGTCGGGAACAGGAGGGACAGATTTCAGGTTCACGTAAGTAACGGTTTGAGCTGCTAGGCGAACGTGATCTACAGAACACAGACGTGGTTGAGCTGGTGTTGGGTCGTCATGGTAACATGGTCAATCAAGTTGAAGCATGCCAGCTACACAATCAATAAGGGCAGAGTGCGCGGATAAAATTCCATGTTGAGGATAAGTTCGTGGGAACATTTCTCGAGCATATCACACAGCGATCGGCAACACTTATTGGCAAAACTGATAGCAATCGGCAATACTGGAGCGATTGGCAACACGTATACGCGTGGAGCACATTCCAAGCAGGGAAATGTGTCACCGTCGGTGACCTGAATGAGTGGTACTGCGGGTGGCGTTGAAACTTTTCTAAGGCGGCAACAAAGTTCTGCATTCATCACTGATATGTGAGCCCCTGTGTCCACAAGTGCAACAACGGGTGTGTCGTCAACTTCAACGTCATAAGGTTGCGTCGAGACGGCAGCATGGTCAGAGGATTTGGCGGGCAAGTGGTCGATCCAGCATGACCTCCGGGAGCGGAATCATCTAGTTTTCTCGCGGCAGGCGGTCAGTCGGCGAAGTTGGTCGCCGAAATCGGAGCGAGCGAGACGACGGGTGACGGACGAGCGGTGAACGGGACTGGTGAGCATGGGGAGATGGAGAACGATGGCAATATAGCGGCATAGAAGGAACGTCTTCACTTGTGGCCTGAGGTGATTCCCGGTAAGTTTGAAAGGTTACAGATGTCGGTAAGGTTCCCGATATTGTGTATCAATATTAAAGTGCGTGACTGTCTCCTGTAACTTCTCGTGCTACTCACAAATCCTCGCGAGTAGAAATGCAGGTCGATATCGATTTGCGATGATATATACTAGTATACTGAGGTAATTCACTGATTACTTTGCGAAGTGATTTATGACTCTTTATGAACATGAGAGAAGTGACAGAGCGCACAATCTCCCATTATGCTCATCACAGCATCCTTTGGAATTACCGAGTGCAGTCACAAGATAATCCAGGCACACGGACAGTCACGTTCCGACAGTTGCGAAATTTTCGCTATGTATGTTGAAGAGACAGCAATGTACCGGACCAATTTCCATTCAACCACAACGGTTGCCTCAGCTCACGCCGCTCGATGCTCTGTGACCGCAAGCAGCTTCTCCGGAGTTTAGTTTTGCGTGGCAGAAAATAAGCATTTTCAGCAAAAGGACAGAGTTTATTGCCAGGTAATTGCGATGTAGAACAGGCCCTGCTATTGTGTAGGGGTAGCCTCGTTGTTTAAATCAATCGCTGAGAACAACAAAAAAGTACAATACCTGTCTACCTCAAGAAGTAACGGGACCGCTTCAAGAAGAAACAGGCGAAAATTCCTGGTATTGTTCTCCGAGCAGCCTATCCTTAATGGCGTTGAGCATAGGCATTTCATTCTCGCAAAACGTTTCTATAACACTGTAACGGTACACCGAACATTTTATTCCCATTTGATACCATGGTCCTAAAGCACTCTGAAGACTATCTACACAACATCGACAGTTCGGCTACGTGCAACAGTAGTGTTGGATGCTTGAATTCATGTGGTCAAGAAATTTACATGCTTACATCTAAAAAATTGATAATAGACTGTTGTTTTTGTCCCAAGAAGAAACTTTAGCGATCACCACACAGTGACTGCCTCGGAATCATTATTTCGATATCAATACTGGGCAAGGTCTCGTGACACCTCGACACTTCCATGTTTTGTGTGTGTGTGAATAAGAGAGATGTGACGGTCAGATAAAGCACTGCCCCTATTCGCACATTCTACTTTTGTCAACTACCTCTGCAGCAGGTACAGCTGATATTTTTCGAAGCACCAGACATTTCAGCACTGGTAGTTATTTGCACATATTTGCCTAAAGCACTCAATTGCATGAAAAACAAGCATACTCACCATTTGCAAAAGAGCCAAATCCAAGGAGTAAGCAGCCTTCGTCATATGCTAGAACATTATATTTTCCCTGTAAGTAGCCGTGTCCTTGAATCTGTGTGGTATCTGAGAGATCTAGAAAATTAGAAGTTTACCTCAGTGGAAACAACAAAGCACAAGCATAAAGAAGCAAGAAAAAAACATTGGACAGCTCCAGTACTGTCAAACGCAGGGAAATATGTAGTTTGGGCACCTAGTGATTTTCTTCGTTGAGTTCCAACTTTTACTTTCACCAAAGCGTCAATGACGCCACTGTTCAAGTCAAGCATGGAGGCTTCCCCGGCAGAAGTCCTTTTTGAAAGATTAAAAAACTTGGCGCATGACATTTGCGCTCCTTTTTGTTGAAATTTATCGACTTGCTACTTGTTACGGCAGTTTAGATACGCGGTCGGCTGCTAGTTCTGTCAGGCTCGTTCTCCATTCAGACGTACCTAGAATCTGACGTATCACTGCGCTCAGCGATTCTCTCCCCCACTCCAGCGAATCTTAAAAGGAGCTCGACTTACTCGCTCAGCAAGGCTGAGACGCCCTTTTTTGAGGTGTCCTGAGTGAGCCTCCGATGTATGAAGATTTTTTAGGGACAAAGCTCCTGAAGACGTCGGTTTGTACATGCTTGTCTCTTGGTACATGACCGTCTAGTTCTATGACTCACTCAGCAGGTTCGGGTGGGCGGAGAAACGAGCAGATGGACTGACGGACGGAAGGATGAACGGACGGACGAACGGATGGACGTACGGGCAGACAGACAGATAGAAAGACGTATGGGCAATCGGATAGACATACAGACAATGGACAAACAGACAGACGCACGGATAGATGGTCGGACGGACGGACGCACAAACAGACATGAAGGCAGATGGACACACCGACGGACAGACAGACGGACGGAAAGAGAGACGGATGACGTAAAGACGGATGGAGCATTCATGGTTTCCCTATAAACCCCTGCGAAGCTTCGCCACACTCATCATGCGCTCCGTAGATATGCTGCAAATTTCAGTAAAGTTTAAAATAAAAAGGTATTAGCTGCCACGCTTTTGGTTATTCTTGTAATTATATTACTTCAGACATTGTTGATTTTCGCGATCTCTTTTGATCATATCTCGACTTGTGACTTTATCATATGTGTGAATGAACAAGCTGGGCCGCCCCCTCAAGGTTAAAAGTGGTGATACCTAGATTGAAAGCCTCAGCGTCGTATAACCAAACTTCCATAAAACCCCCTTGAATCTCTTGAAATTTTGTGTTTATCCACTGGCAAAATAGATATATATGTATATATATATATATATATATATATATATATATATATATATATATATATATATATATATATATATATATATATATATATGTACAGAGGGAAGAGAGAAAGAGGAAACACGAAAAAAAAGAATACAAAATAAAAAGGAAAAAAAGAGAAAAAGAAAAAAGTTGAATATAAGTTAGACTCCCCGGGGCACCCCCTTTCACTTTTTGGAGGGGGAAGGGGAAAGAAGAGTGAAAAGGGGCGCCCGGGGGAGTCCACCTTATATTCTGTTGTTCCTTTTTTGTCTTTTTTCTCTCTTTTTTCTTCTTTTTTCTTTTTGCTGTTTCCTCTTTCTCTCTCTCCCCCTCTGCTTTAAGATTGTATACAGCTGAGCACCAACAAACTGTACCCTCAATCCTAATGAAGGCCAGACTCTAGGCTGAAACGTCGAATAAACCACGTTGTGACCGCTCACGGAGGCTCTACTTGACTACTTGCAATTCTGTGGCCACTCAATCACCTTGCCTGCATATATATATATATATATATATATATATATATATATATATATATATATATATATATATATATATATATATATATATATATATATATATATATATACAGTGTGAGCATTATTTATACGCGTCATCTTATCATATTTGCATACTCAGCATCATAAGTCTGACCTGTGTAGTGGGGCAGAGGCTCGGCAAGTAAAAGAAGTGTCTTGCAGCCACAACTTTGTCTTTCATGTGGTGGAGAGTGCTTTCTGGTCCCCTGGTCCTCTCCGCGCAGCGCGTTTTCGTTATCTTCGACTACAAACCATCCCTGGAGCTCCAGTAGGGTCAGCGTTTGCGCAGTCAGCCAACGGTCATGTCGCAAGACGAGCACAACAATACGGCTCCATCCACCCCGCCTGCACCCCTGGGCATGCCTTCTTGGACTGTCACCGCCCCTCAAAAAGATCCACCGATGTTCGCCGGCTTTCGTGGTTAATACGTTGAGGACTGGTTGGATGATTACGACCATGTGAGTGCGCTTAACTACTAACATGATTCGGTGAAGCTGTCCCGCGTACCGTTCTATCGGAAGGGGGTCGCTAAGACATGGTTTCTCAACCACCAGCTGCATTTTCACCTTGTGCTGGCCTACCTTTATGCAGCAGCTCCGTCAGATATTTGCCAAACCTTCTGTTCATGCAGACATCGCCAAACGGAAGCTTGCTGAACGTGTTCAGCCATCTGGCGAGTCCTATACCTTGTACATTGAAGATGTCCTCGCCCTATGCCGTCGCGTCGACAGCTCGATGGCGGAGCATGACCGCGTTCGCCACCTGCTCAAGGGCATAGGCGCCGTCACGTTTAACGCTTTAGCGGAGAAGAACCCCACCACGGTCGCGGATATTACCAGTACGTGTCAGCGACTCGATTACCTTCCACTTGTAGGTTTACAACCTGACACAGCAGAGCTCAGGCCAACGCTTGACAATGAGCTCCATGCGTTGATACGGTTCATGATCTGCGAGGAGCTGCTACTCCAGGCCACCTCGTCGTCGTCATATGAGCTCCGCATGACGCCTTCTGCAGGCAGCCTTCGCAACACCGTGAGGAAGGAACTAGCGTCCATGACGTGTGAGGAAGTCCCAAGCTCGCATACCACTCCAAAGCCGACGTACGCTCAGGTGGTTGCAGCGTCACCTTTTCAGCAATCACCGCTGTATAGGTCAACTACGCAGCCTTCACTGAATGTCCTCGTCCCAAAGGCAACGCCTTCTTCTGTCCATGCCGGGCGTCCATCTGGACCGATTTGATATTATTGCGGAATACGCGGCCACATCTCACGGTTCTGTCGTCGACGTCAACAAGACGAAAGGCCTGGCTATGGTGACTTCGAGAGGGACAAGTTTACCCCTGCTCCACAACATCGCCACCCATACAAAACTGTGCCAACGCCGCTCACCATCTCCACAGCACTTCGATGCAGCCGGTAACTTCCGCTCCTCGTGCCGTCGTTCACCATCACCTATGCGCCGTTACTCGTCACCACTTCATCCGGCTACCACGGTGTCTGATCATTGCCCGGAAAACTAAACAGTGCAGCTTCAGGAGGAAAAGCTTCATTTGACGGACTGCTTTTACTCCCCCGGAACTTCCCTCAAATGTACTTTCAGTGTGTCATTGTCACACACTTCGGGTGAGGCCCCACCGATCCAACATCGACGTGCGGCAGACTCGCAGGCTTCCACTTTACTCTGCGGCCTGCGACGCCTGAAAGGCCTCCAAGTGGCACAATTTGAATTTATTTGCGGGTTGGTCGACCCGTGCGGGGTGCACGTGTGGTGATGTGTGGGCCTGACCGACGCACTCATAAGCAGACACGGAGACTTTATGCAAAACGAACTAGCATTTAATTGAAACCAGGGCAAATGCAGGAGTTAACAAAAATAACAGAGGAAAAGAACTGATACGCGATAAGAAAGAAAGACTATAAAACAAACTATGCTCTATGAGAACACTACGAGGGACGCAATGAAAATACAAATATGCGGAACATTAATAAAATAACAATATGGAAATCGTAAAAGAGGGTTACAAGGAAATAATTACAGAATGATCATTGGTCGCGCTTTTGAATTTCAAAGTGCATCACAGCACACAAAACTACAAATAAAAAACAAAAGACTGGTTATAATAATTTAACAGTTTAAAAAAAGTCACAATAAAAAGTTCCATACAGACCAGGCCAGCTCTTTGTGCACGTAGGGGAGTTGACGGGTGCCGCTGAAGGCCTCGCCGGCTTGGTAGACGACGAGGGTGCCCGGAATTGCAGCCGCCTGAATACGTTGCGCGAGTCACTCCATGCTCGCCGCCTACGGGAGACTCACTACACCGACGACCCCACTTGTTGCTGGCTGTACGTCAACTGCCCTTCCGATGCAGTTCAAACCACCTCAGGGGCATACACGTGCTCCCGTCTCAACTGGGAGTATTTTTTCTTGTAGAGATCGCCGATGCCCCTTCCGGTACCGGTGCAGGGAAGACGAGCCGGCGCCACGCTGGGTCGTTATAGTCGCCGGATGTCGTCCCGCCAACACAAAAGCGCCCTTCCGTGGAAGGTGGGGCCAGCGGATGCTCCGAAAATTGGAGTCGTTTGTGACAGTCATCGTCATCATCATCATCAGCCTGACTACGTCCACTGCAGGACAAAGGCCTCTCCCATGTTCAGCCAGTTAACCCAGTCCTGTGTTTGCTGCTGCCAATTTATACCCGCAACTTCTTAATCTCATCTGCCCACCTAACCTTCTGTCTCCCCCT
Organism: Rhipicephalus annulatus; assembly: GCA_013436015.1. Taxonomy (NCBI): domain Eukaryota; kingdom Metazoa; phylum Arthropoda; class Arachnida; order Ixodida; family Ixodidae; genus Rhipicephalus; species Rhipicephalus annulatus. The sequence goes on from WOVY01007458.1 coordinate 10,312, forward strand.
AACCCGCTTTCCTTCTCTGGGAATCCAGTTAGTTACCCTTAATGACCAGCGGTTATTCTGTCTACGCGCTGCATACCCGGCCCATGTAAATTCCTCTTCTTTATTTCAACTATGATATCCTTAAACCCCGTTGTCCCCTAATCCACTCTGCTCTCTTCTCGTCTCTTAAGGTTACACCTACCATTTTTTTCCATTGCTCGCTGCGTCGTCCTCAATTTAAGCTGAACCCTCTTTGTAAGTCTCCAGGTTTCTGCTCCGTAGCTAAGTACCGGCAAGAAACACCTGTTATATACCTTCCTCTTGAGGGATAGTGGCAATCTACCTGTCATATTTGAGGGTGCTTGCCGAATGTGGCTCCACCCCATTCTTATTCTTCTAGTTACTTCACTCTCGTGGTTAGGCTCTGCGGTTATTACCTGCCCTAAGTAGACACAATCTTTTACAACTTCAAGTGCACTATTACCTATCTCGAAGCGCTGCTCCTTTCCGAGGTCGTGTGTACATTACTTTCGTTTTCTGCAGATTAATTTAAGACCCACTTTCCTGCTCTCCTTGTATAACTTCGTAATCATGAGTTGCAATTCGTCCCCCTGAGTTACTTAGCAATGCAATATCATCGGCAAAGCGCAGGTTACTAAGGTATTCTCCATTAACTCTTATCCCTAACTGTTCCCATTCTAGGCTTCTGAAAACCTCCTGTAAGCACGCGGTAAATAGCATTGGGGAGATTGTGTCCCCTGCCTTACAACCTTCTCGATTGGTATTCTGTTTCTTTCTTTAAGAAGCACTAAGGTAGCGATTGAGCCCCTGTAGATTTCTTCCAGAATGTTTATATATACTTCATCTACGCCCTGATTCCGCAGTGTCTGCATGACAGCTGATATTTCTACTTAAGCAAACGCCTTCTCGTAATCTATGAAGGCTAATTATAGTGGTGGTTATACTCTGAGCATTCTCTATTACCTGATTGATAGTATGAATGTGGTCCAATTGTTGAGTAGCCTGATCGAAATCCTGCTTGTTCCTTTGGATGATTGAATTCTAATGTTTTCTTTACTCTGTTAGCAATTACCTTTGTAAATAGCTTGTATACTATAGATAGCAAGCTACTGGCCTGTTTTTCTTCAAGTCCTTGTCATCTGTTTTCTTATGTATTAAGATGATGTTAGCGTTCTCCAAGACTCTGGTACCCTTCCCGTCAGGAGACACCTCGTAAACAGGGTGGCTAGTTTTTCTAACACAATCTGTCCTCCATCTTTCAGCAGATCTGATGTTGCCTGATCCTCACCAGCAGCTTTTGCCTCTTTGCATGCCCTCCAAAGCTTTTCTGGCTTCTTTTATGATTACTGGTGGGGTGTCATGTTAGTTACTGCTAGCTCTTATAGTATTAAGATCGTGGTTTGTCTCGGCTACTGTACAGATCTCTGTAAACTCCTCCGTTATTAGGGGCGAAGCTCCTTAGGGCGTGGGCTGTGCGTCCCCTGTAGCCTGTATGTAGCCACCTCTCGTTTAGTTCTTGTAGTGTTTACTAGACGGTGGTACTTGTAGCTGATGATGAAAAGATGCAAGATGTTATAAACTAGAAAGTGGTACTTGTAGTTGATGAAAGACGCGAGATCTTATAAAATAGGAATGATGTCACATATGGCGCGTGTCATTGGTTGAAGGCAATCGTTCGATTTAGTGCGGCGACGTACGCTAGGGGGAGCGATGTAATAAAATCGAGTGGGCAAAATGTACAGAGGATTCATGGTTTACCAGGTTTACCTCCGGAGCTTCGCCCACTCATCATCATTCACTTCGTGGATATGGCGGAATTTTTTTTAACTATCTTATCCTTATTGGTAGTTATTTTGCCTTCTTTGTCCCTTAGTACATACATCCGACTTTTGCCTATCCCAAGTTTCCTCTGCACTGCTTTGACGCTTCCTCTGTTTTTCAGAGCGTGTTCAATTCTCTCCATGTTATACATTCTTACATCGCATACTTTACTTCTATAAATCAACTTCGAAAGCTCTGCCAGGTCCATTTGTCTGTTGTATTTGACACTTTCATGATTTGACGGTTCTTAATTAGGTTCTTCATTTCCTGGGAAAGCTTGCCAGTGTCCTGTCTAACTACTCTGCCTCCAACTTCCACTTCACACTCCCTAATAATACTCGTCAGGTTATCATTCATTGTATCTACGCTAAGGTTCGTTTCTTCACTAAGAGCCGAGTACCTGTTCTGCAGCCGACACTCTGAATTCCTGTACTTTCCCTCTCAGTGTGAGCTCAATGATTGGCTTCTTGCGTATCAGTTTCTGTCGTTCCTTCTTCAAGTCTAGGTGAATTCGAGACCGTACCATTCTATGGTCACTGCATCGTACCTTGCCAACCACTTCCACATCCTGCACGATTCCTGTGTGTGCAGTCATTATAAAGTCTATTTCGTTCTTATTTTCGCCATTAGGGCTCCTCCATGTCCACTTGCGGTTTTCTCGCTTTCGGTAGAAGGTAATCAAATCCGCAAAATATTGCGTTCTGCGAATTCCTACTAGTAGCTCTCCTCTGGCGTTTTTAGTGCCGATGTCATCATCTCCTACTGCTGTCTCCAGCCTGCTTCTTCCCTACCTTTGCATTAAAGTCGCCCATCACTATAGTATACTGTGTTTTTGCCTTACTCATTGCCGATTCCACGTCTTCATAGAAGCCTTCAACTGAAGCGACATCATGGCTGGATGTAGGCGCGTAAGCCTGTACTACCTTCATCTTGTATCTTTTATTCAGTTAAATTACAATACCTACCACCCTTTCATTAATGCTATAGTATTCCTCTATGTTGCCAGCTAAGTTTCTGTGAATTAGGAACCCCACTCCCAGTTCTCTTCTGTCTGCCAAGCCCCAATAGCAAAGGACGTGCCCATTCTGTAGCACAGTATAGGCCTCATCTGTCCTCCTAACCTCACTGAGCCCTATTATATCCCATTTAACACCCACTAGCTCCTCGAATAGTACAGCTAGACTTCCCTCACTAGATAAGGTTCTAGCGTTATGCGTTGCCAAGTTCAGGTTCAGTGGTGACGAAGCGCTGGCTATAAGCATCGTTATCAGACGAAAGCGCAGTATCTGATATGCGACTGACCGTCTGACGGCAAGATATCACGGCTGAAGCTGAGGAGAAAAAGTCCCATCCTAAAATTAGCGCAATAGTACACAAAGACAGAACGAGGAACCTTATATGGTGAAGGGACTGAGGGCCGTGAGTTATTTGACGTATGCAAGCGGGAGGTATGCATTTAACAGTGTGTGTTGAGGCCTTAGTGGACACAGGTGCATCGCTCTCAGTTACTAGTGTGGACTTGTGTTCCCAATTGCGCAAAGCGAAGACACCGTATAATGGCCCTCCCCTTCGCTGTGCTAATGCGGTTTTTGTTCAATCTTCTGGTGTTTGCACAGCACAAGTTTTTATTGAGGGCAAACTTCACCTACGACGGCTCAATAACGCCCACACAGCCACAATAAATCCCGATCTCTGGTCAGCGCAAAATCGAGAACTCTGGGGTAACTTTAAAAACACAGCGCATCATATGGTGTTAAATCCAAGCTTTTGGGTCGCACTTCCGCCGCCGTGCATCGAATTGAAACGGAAGGCAATGAAATTGTACGCCGCCGCTCATGTCGAGAGTCGTTCACAGAGCGGAAAATCATCGAAGACAACGTTGCTGCTATGCTCAAACGAGATGTTGTCCGGCATTCGTCCAGCTCTTGGTCATCGCCAGTAGAGATAGTCCGAAAGAAGGATGGTTAGGTGCGATTCTGCGTCGATTATCGAGCACCTAATAACATCAAGCTTGTGTACCCGATGCCACGAGTTGACGACGAACTTGACTCTCTCCAAGGCACTGAATTTTTTCCCAGCCTTCATTCACGGTCTGGTTATTGGCAAATACTCATGCATGAAGCAGACAAAGAAAAACTGCCTTTGCAAGACCAGACGGGCTATATGAACTCAACGTCATGCCATTCGGTTTATGTAATGCTCTTGCCACGTTTGAACGCATGATTTACAAAGTTCTACGCCGCCTCAAATGGAAAACATGTCTGTGTTGTCTAGATGACTTTATCAATTTATCCTCTTCTTTTCGTCAGCATCTTGATTGTTTGGACGAAGCTTTGACGTGTATTTTGAATGCTGGACTACAGCTCAACGCAAAGAAATGCCATTTCCCCAAAAAGAACAACATTGTGTTGGGCCACCTTGTCAGCAAATATGGCATTCGGCCGGATCCTGACAAGCTTTCTGTCATGATAGGCTTCCTTCGGCGAGAAAATCAGAAACACCTACGAAGTTCCCTGGGCCTGGCGTCCTACTTCCACCGCTTCATAAGTCACTTTTGCTGCCATCGCGTCGCCACTACACAAGCTGCTGACATCCGGATCAACTTTCGCTTGGAACGATGACTGCGAGCGCGCCTTTCAAGCCCTCAAGCATGCTTCAACATCCGACCCTGTTTTGTGCATTTCGACAAAAACGCACCTACATGTCTGCACACTGACGCGAGTGGCCATGGAATTGGTGCAGTTCTTCTGCAGCGGATGCCACTTCACGGGAAAAAGTTATTGCATATGCTAGTCGTGCTCTTACGGCTGCTGAACAGAACTACTCCATAACTGAGCAGGAGCGCCTCGCTGTCGTTTGGGCCATACAAAAATTCGACCGTATCCTCACGGACGACACTCACAGTTATTACGGACCATCACGCCTTGTGCTGGCTATCGTCACTGAGAAACTTGTCTGGTCAGCTCGGTCGTTGGCTACTCCGCCTACAAGAGTATGACTTTGACGTCATCTGTAAGTCTCGCAAAATTCACCAAGATTCAGATGCTCTCTCGCTGCCACCTGCCACTGCCATTATCGAGTACGTCAGTTCATTGCTCGTCTGGTAGGCACGACACTGCGTCACCCCTCACATTACCACATCCGGCGGTTATCGACGCGCCGCATTCGAATCACTACACAGAGTTCGCCACACTCCAGTGGAATGATTCATACTGCAATCGCATTATCCAACGCCTAAATGGTATATCACCTACTCCTAATGTTAGACTGCGCCGACAACTACGGCGATTTAAGTTCGATAACAATGTGCTCCATGGTTACGTTTACACTTCTGATGGACCCCGCAGGGTTAGAGTACTTCATCGTTCTCTATGTCACCAAGTCCTCAAAGCCTTTTAAGACGACCTATGTGCAGGCCACTTGGGATTTCACAAACACAAAAGCGCATCAGGAAACGTTTCTTCTGGCCTGGCATTCCTACTTTTGTGGCCAAGTACGTTGCCTCTTGCCCTCTGGGTCAACGGCGGAAGCGACCAACTTCGTCTCCTGCTGGCCTTCTGCAACCCATCCCGTGTCCCGAGACTCCTTTCGCCATCGTTGGCGTCGACCTACTTGTACCTCTCCCCATCAAGCTAGCAGGTAATTGTTGGATTTTGACTGCTGTCGATCACCTGACACGGCACGCAGACTGCTGCACTTCGCACAAGTTGTGCTACCGACGTCGCAGACTTCTTTCTCAACGCCATTGTATCACGTCGCGGTGCACCTCGCGTCCGGCTGAGTGATCGCAGCAAGACGTTCCTGTCACAACAATCGAAACCCTGCTCGTAACCTGTGGCACAATACATAAGATGACGTCTGCCTACCACCCCCAAACTATAGGGCTGACAGGGAGATTTCATCGGACACTAACAGACATGCTATCGATGAACATTGCACCAAACCACGACAACTTGAATACAATTTTGCCTTTTGTGACTTTTGCCTATAACACCGCTGTTCAAAGAATTACTGGATACTTGCCTTTCTACATCGCGTAGGCTGTTCACCGACATTCACCATCGACGTCTCTTTCCTAATTGTTCCAACTGACGCCTCAACAACTGTATAAGAGCAGTTCATCACAAGGCTCGAAGAATGTCGGCAACGGGCTTGCCTTAATACAAATGCCAATCTGCAAGATCGCAAGTAACGCTACGACAGCTCTGATCGCGACGTCTTTTTCAGTCCGGGGGATGAAGTGTTGCTTTGGACGCCCATTCGTACTCCAGGATTGTGCGACAAGTTTCAGTTACGCTTCATTGGACCCTATACGATCAAAGAACAAACGTCACCGGTGAACTATCGTGTCACTCCCACCGACCTTTTTTTGGATCGTCGCGCCCGCAGGGACGCCTGCGCAAGTAGGCGTTTGGTGTGTAGCGACACCACGGACCCGAGCTAACGGGGGAGTTTCGGCTCCCTACCACGCCTAGCCGTGCGTGACTTTGCCATGTCCGGGGAAAAGGGGATCCTGGGTGTTGAGCTAATGCTGGGTGATTGGACCTTTAAGGCCCCGCGGCCGAGGCAACACACCCCTTTGGCCCCGGCTTCACGTAGACGGCACCCCTGGGCTGACCCACCCAAGGGAAATCGGCAGTCGCCTTTTCCTATCTCTCTCTTTCTACATCTTCGTCTTTATCTCTCAGTTTTTATCTGTCCTGTCATCTTCTCTTTTCCGTTTATTTCCGAATTTCCTGGCAGCGAGGGTTAACCCTGTGTATTACCCAACCTTGGGTAGTTATATTCGGTTATAGCGGCGATGCATGGCTGGCGTCTCCAAGTGTTCACTAGTCAACCTTGTAGCGTCCCCTTGTTGGGCTCGGTGGTGGGTGGCCACCATCGCCGCCGAACTTTATAGTATTTTATGGCAAAAGCTTTTCGTCGTCTTCCTGAACGCTCCCTAAAAAGGTGGCGCACCGATGATACTTTCCTTGCTAACACACCAAAGCCGACATTCCCAAAGTACCATGTGTTCCACAGTCAAAACGAAAACAAAACAGTCCGAGCCATTTCACCTTTCCTCGTTTCCAAAACTCTCACTGAAGCAATAGGCTCAGGTTATAAAGTGACAAAGATGGGAAGTGGCGATCTTCTTCTGAAGGTTTGTGACAAAGCTCAGTACGAAAAGCTGTCTAAGCTTGTAGCCTTTGGGGAAACCCCTGTTTTGGTGGGCCCACACAGGTCCATGAACACTCTCCGTGGCGAAATTTCTGACGATGATCTTACTCAGCTTTCTGAAAATGAGCTGCTTGAAGGTTGGCAGGACCAGAACGTGGGTCAAAGTCCAACAAATAACAATAAGGCGCAACAACAAACTGACCCCTACAAAACACGTAGATTTACCTTCGGAACAAGTGACCTACCAGAATCAATCGAAACCTGCTATTGTAAGCTTCGTGTAAGACCATACATTCCCAACCCTCGTCGACGTTTCAAGTGCCAACGTTTCGGTCATGGATCGCAGAGTTGCAGAGGGCGTGCCACTTGCGCAAAGTGCGCATCCAATCAACACATATCGGACAACTGCACCTCAGAATCTACTCATTGTTCGAACTGTGAAGGAGATCACGCTGCCTACTCACAATCATGCCCCGCATAAAAAAAGAGAAACAAATAGTAGAACTTAAGGTTAAATTCAATCTCACATTCCAAGAAGGACGCCAACGTTTCGCAATACACAAACCCATCTCATTCCTCCTTTGCAGATGTGACGCGCAGGGGCGCCGCGCCACATGCCTCGGCGCCCGCGAATGTCACACAGTGTGTGGCTGCGGTCGTGCCGCCAGCGCCCCCGGCTGAAGCAGCCAGTACTGCTCCGCCACCTGACAAACATGGCCGGCAGACCCCAGTGTCTGCTGAACCTCGGACCACTGCAGGCGCAGTTAGGTCCGAAAGTTCAGTGAATGTGTCTGCCCAGCAGGCACCATCCACCACCTCACAAGAGGTGATGGATACAAGTCCCTCTCCTCCGGCGTCTCAGACGCCAAAAGATAGGCGCAGCTCCTTGGAGAGCGCCAAAAAAGAGAAACCTCGAATCACAGGGCCCTCAAAAGGCACTGTAAACTAACGCAACACCTCTGTACACACAGCACCACACTACATTAAAATGACACAAATACTACTATGGAACGTCAGAGGACTGTTGAGAAACCTCGACGATATCAATGAACTTTTACACAAACACACATCTACGGTGCTGTGCGTACAAGAGACACACTTGAAACCTAAACACACCAAATTTTACGTCATTACGCTATCTTTCGAAAAGACCTGAATGATGCCATTGTGCCATCTGGTGGTGTTGCCATTATAGTCAATCAAGGGATTGCATGCACACATCTACCACTACAAACATCCTTTGAGGCGGTGGCTGTTCGAGCAGTTCTTTTGAATAAGCTCGTCACCATCTGCTCTCTCTACGTACCTCCACAACACCGCCTTGCAAAGCGTGAATTCGAGTCCCTCATAGAGGAACTTCGAGAACCTTATATTCTCCTGGGAGATTTCAATGCACATAGCAATCTATGGGGTGACTCTCGCTGCGATGCTCGAGGTCGCCTGATTGTACAGCTACTTTTTTCTTCCGGCGCGTGCCTGCTGAATCGGAAAGAGCCAACATATTACAACATCGCTAACAATACGTACTCAGCAATAGACCCTCAGCATAATATCCCCATCACTTCTGCCTCTACTTAAATGGGAAGTCATTAATGATCTATATGGTAGTGACCATTTTTCTATTGTTATCAGCACATCAATAACAAATACATGTCCTGCACAAGTTCCCAAATGGCTCACCGACAAAGCCGATTGCGAAAAGTTTCAAAAAATGACTTTATTATCTTGGACTGACATGACGGCATTGAGCATAGAGGATGCTGTATGCTACTTTACAGCTTTCTTGGTTGATGCAGCAACAAAATGTATTCCCCAAACATGTGGACCGTCAAGCAAACGACGAGTCCCATGGTGGAATAATGAGTGCCGTGATGCTCGAAAAAAAACAAAATAAGGCAAGGAGGTTGCTTAGAGACTTGCCCACAGCCGAGAATCTTGTAAACTTTAAGAACGTCAAGTCGCAAGCAAGGAGGACGCGCAGACAGGCGAGAAGAGAAAGTTGGCACTAATTAGTATCGGGCATTAACACATACACAGATGAGTCGAGAGTCTGGAGCATGGTTGGTAAGGTGGCAGGACGAGGAGCACATTCGCTTCCTCTACTGAACACACAAAGGGAGAGTTTGGAAGACCAGGCAAACACTCTCGGAGCGCACTTTGAACAGGTCTCCAGCTCAACACACTATAGTGAAGCGTTCCGACGATACAAAACCGCAATAGAAAAACAGAGATTAGAGCGCAAGCCCAGAACACAGGAGGCATACAACGAACCTTTCTGTTTGGCTGAACTGCAGGCTTCACTTGCCTGCTGCAATAAATCTGCCCCAGGCCCGGACCGTGTGGCATATGAAATGTTAAAACACCTGCCCACTGAAACCCAGAAAGCTCTCCTCTCTCTGTATAATGCGATATGGTCTTCTGGGTGAGCTACCCTCAGCCTGGAAGGAAGCTATCATTATCCCGATCTTAAAACAAGGCAAGGACCCGGCCTCAGTTTCCAGCTACAGGCCAATAGCATTAACCAGCTGTATTTGCAAAGTCCTTGAAAAATTGATTAACAGGCGCCTGATGCACTTGAAATTAGTGGCCTACTTGACCGATAGCAGTGTGGGTTACGAGAGGCGGGGTCCACCACTTGTCCGTATCGAAGCACGAATTCGTGACGCTTTTGTTCATAAGCATTTTTTTTCTATTTTCCTCGATATGGAAAAGGCATATGACACTGCATGGCACTTCGGCATATTGCGAGACTCGTCACATTTAGGTGTGCGGGGTAGAATGCTGACAATTATCGAAAGCTACCTGTCCAAGCGTACATTCCGTGTCCAAGTTGGCACTGTCTTATCTCGAGTATTTGTACAAGAAACAGGAGTGCCACAAGGAGGTGTATTGAGCTGCACACTTTTCATAGTTAAAATGAATTCCTTGCACCTGTCTCTACCACGAAATATTTTTTACTGCATATATGTCGATGATGCGCAGATTGGTTACAAATCGTGCAACATCTCAATGTGCCAACGTCAAGTTTAACTAGGGTTGAACAAGGTATCTCAATGGGCAAACGAGAATGGTTTTATACTCAACGTGCAAAAGAGCACTTGTGTCTTGTTCAGCCGAAAGAGGGGCCTCCATCCTGACCCCGACATTGACCTGCATCGTCAACCTCTGTCAGTAAAGACCGAGCACAAGTTTCTTGGTCTCATATTAGACACTAAGCTAACCTTCATCCCACACATCAAGTATTTAAGGGACAGGTGCTTAAAAACAATAAACATTTTGAAAGTGCTGCCACACACTACATGGGGTAGTGACAGGAAATGTTTAATTAACTTATATAAAAGCCTCGTACGCGCACGCCTAGATTACGGTGCTATAATCTATCAGTCGGCAACACCATCAGCCTTGAAAATTCTCGACCCTGTCCACCATCTAGGCATTCGCCTCTTTACGGGTGCTTTCCGCACCAGCCCTGTGGAGAGCCTGTATGTGGATTCGAATGAATGGTCGCTCCACCTACAAAGATGTTCCCTGTCCTTTTTGTACTTTTTGAAGGCGAAGGCAGACAAGAAACATCCTTCTCATTTCCCAATTAATGATTTGTCTTGTTCTGGCTTGTTCGAGAACCGTCCTTCGTTTAGGCAGCCCTACGCGCTGCGTGTAAGGAGCCTGGCCGAAGAAACAGGTGTGCCTCTTCTTGAACCCAGTTTGATGGCTACTGCAACATATCTGCCACCGTGGCAGTGGCAGCTTATAGACTGTGATGTTTCTTTGTTGATGTCACAAAGCACGCACCACTTGCACACATGCATGCATACTTTTTAGAACTACAACATAAATACACATGCCCTGAGTTCTTTACTGATGCGTCAAAGTCAAACACTTCTGTGTCATATGCAGCGGTAGGCCAATCTATTTCCGAGGCCGGCGTTCTTCATCCTAATGCAAGCATTTTCACAGATGAAGCTTACGCAATACTGGCGGTCGTAAAACACGTTAAACAGATAAAATTACAAAAGGCCGTAATATACACAGATTCCCTAAGCGTGGTCAAAGCCCTGAAAACTCCTAAAAAACACAAGAACCCCGTGCTGGTGTCAACCTACTCACTTCTGTGCACACTCTACACATCAAAACAGCATGTCGTTGTCTGCTGGGTTCCAGGGCACCGTGAAATACAAGGGAACGTTTTGGCCGACAATCTGGCTGCTTGCGCCAATGTCACTACTGCTAATGCATCAACACCAGTCCCTGCACTTGACTTAAAACCTTTTATAAACGAAAGCTCAGGGGGTATTGGCAGAGCATGTGGGATAAACACACAGATAATAAACTCCATGCTATTAGGTCACAACTAGGTTATTGGCCACCACTATCAAAATTACGACACACAGAAGTAATACTAACAAGGCTTAGAACAGGACATGCACATTCTACACATTCATTTCTCCTGTCTACCCGTGATTCACCATATTGTGAGAGATGTGGGGAGCCCCTTACGGTTCTCCACATTCTCGTCCAGTGCAATGAGCTGGATGCTCTAAGGAAAAAGCACTTTTTACTGCCCTACCGACAGCAGCTCCCTCTACACCCTGGAATGCTCATCGGTAGGGATCCGCTTTTTAAACTGCAAACACTTTTTACGTTTTTAAAAGATGTGCAAAGCTTTCACCCGATATTTTTAGGTCATCCGTAGCTCGACCCCTATAGAGTGGTCGTGGCTGCGGTGACTACATCTTCATCATGGTTTTATTATCATGGCATTTTGCCATCCGCTATCACTACACATATGTCGCGCCACTGTCATGATTTTATTACTTTCATGTTTTAACACACGTTAGAGCGAGGAATGTTGAGGCCCCTTTACAGCCACGCACCATATTGCCACAAACACACATTGTTCATATCTGTAGTCAATTGAAATGGCCCTCTTTGGCCATCAATTAACCCTTGCGCCACTAAAAACTACTCATCATCATCATCATCGGATCGTCGCTGTCATGGTTCGGAGATTGTCCACGTATCGCGTCTGAAGCCATTCGTTCGACGTTTCGTTTCCGTCTAAGATGCGTCCGGGCTGGCCACTCACGCGTTGGGGGGGGGGGGGGGGGGAATAACTGTGAGCATTATTCATTCGCGTCATCTTATTATATGTACGTACTCATTATCATCAGTCTGCATGTGTTGTGGGGCAGAAGCTCGGCAAGTAAAAGAAGTGTTTTGCAGCCAGAACGTTGCTTTTCAATATATATATATATATATATATATATATATATATATATATATATATATATATGTATATGTGTGTGTGTTTGTGTGTGTGTGTGTGTATGTGTGTAGAATATGCCTCACCTAACCTTCTTCGAAAGGAATCATAATAATTCATACAACATGGGTTCTCGTCTCCTTTCACCTTCTTAAGGGAGACGGCGATCGGGCGGAAGTTATGGGAACGTAGAACGTGAAACAAAAAAAGAAAAGGAGAAGAATCATTAAGGACCACCGACTGAGTAGGCTCAAAAAGAAGCATTTTTCTTAACGTGACTATTGTGTTTGTTTAAAAAGCAGTGCTATTTTGAGAACACTATACGCCCCATGCCTCCACTTAGACATAAGTGGACCGTGTGACGAAACCATGCTTCAAGTATTGCATTTTCTGGAGTAAGGCCACTGGCAAGTTTTTGCAATATTCATTTTCGCTGTTGACCGCGTTAAACCGGGAGAAAGATGAACTAGTAGAGTGGCATATTTGGGGAGCCTATGCCACTTTTACATGTCGGTGGAGTATATTTATGTATGTACTCTGAACCCTTGATAAGCGGGGCGAAACATTGCTCGTTCTCAATATTTTCTGAACTTCATTGATCCATATCCAATCTTTATTACAAAAAAAGGTGTTTGATACTTTACACTAATAGCGCGCAGCGTTGTTTGAAAAGTGTACATAACTTTTCTGAATAAAATACAGAATACAGTGTTTTTATATCGTACTACAATTGCTCATTATCATTTTCGAACAAAGACTTGTGTCGCTGACCTCTGGATAATGGCCAGCTCGAGAGATAAGATGAGGTGAGATCATTAAAGAAACCAATTTTTTTACACGCGAAATAAAAACACACATTATCCCTCAACTAACTACAAACATGAAAAATATAACCCACAAAAGAAACCTAGTGATAAACAAAGGTTTCACAGTGAAAGTAAATGGAGCAGTCAAGTATGGAATCTGTATGACCTGATCACACTTATCTCTGCGTTCTGCCAGATGCATGGCACGGCGAATCATTGCTGGGCACTGGCGTTAGCTTCGGCGTTCGAATCAGTCACGCCGTCCTTCTCTTGTCGGTGATGTTGGGAGGCTCAAAGTTTGAAGACCTGTGCGTCGCAGGTAGTTCCACTGGCAAGCCTGTCTAAGCATTAAGAACTGGCTCAGATGATGCATACGGTGCGGGGCCGTAGGATGGTGCACTTGGTATACAAGCCAATTACCTCGCCTTGCCGCTATGGGTTCTGGTGATTTCCATTCTGTTCCTTAGACTTCTCAAAAAGCCGGAGCCTTATATGCGACGCCGTACAACAAGAAAAGCTGAAGCAGCCGGAACATTAACCAGCGAAGCTCGGCCCAGCTACCGCGCTCATGATGAAGAAATTTTCTTTTGTAATCTTGAACGACGTTTTCGTCCCAATGTAGCGTTGATGTAATGCTTGAGATTTACATTTTTCTTGCCACCTCTGATATGTGACAATAGCTATCTTCAAAAGTTTTCTTCGGAAGATAATTGTTAGAAATACCTGATGTCTTCGAAAGAGGACCAATCCAATGTCCTTTACAATCAATCTCCATCTAACGCAACCGCATCATCACACTTGTCATCTATTGCCAACATTTTCTTCGCTGTACCTAAAGCACAACACTCATACCCCTCCGCCACAAAATCAGTGTCAACAATGTAAGATTTCAAGAAATAGGACGTAAATGCGTTGGGCAATTAATATATTAGTTGGTCATGTGCAACAGCAGATGTTCAACTAGGGCAAATGTCTCAGCCTAGTTAAATGCATGACGAATTTATTTGAACTATGTTATCCTGCGCAAGCATGTGGCTTGCATAAACCGCGTAGCTTTGACAGTGTGGAACCATAGTAATGACACAGAGTAAAGTTGTTGCGCACTTTGTTCATTTTGTGGCTAACGATGACAGTGACTAACGGATGAGTTATTTGTAATGCGTTGGCCGCTTTAAACCATTCTCTAGGAAAAACCCACAACCTGAAGAGACGATTTGGCTACGATTCCGTAATCTCGGTTTCGATTACATGTGTACTTTGGGCTGCTTCCTTTTTAATCGAATACGTGTTTTCAAATTTTAATCGAGTGACTGACCGTGGTGTCATTTGAGTTCTCCTAACTGACCACTATCCCATGTTTTATCGATTCAAATCTGTTATAATAAATCCGCTAATTTTATTACAAAAGTATGTTGATAAAACAAGTTTTGTCGTGCAAGTTCAAACAATAGAATGGTCCTTTTTAGTAGAGCTCAGGGACATAGACGTTGCTTTGATTTATTTCTCGCCTGCCGGGAAAAAGGCATAGCCAACGATACGAGCTTTTTTATATACTACAGAAGTTAGACAAAACCCAGCAAGCCCAATGGAGAGTTTGCGAAGTACATTGATAAACAAAGCTACAAAAACGGTCTATCAATGCTACCCTGCGATCAATAAAAAGTACTGTAAAAGTATACTATGACATTTTTAAAACCTAAAAAAGCTAAAAGCGTTTAATATACAAAAAGATTCTTAATGCTGGTAACGTTAAAAGAGAGCACTAAATATATTTATTATTGCGATAGGGATTATGTGTACTCTCTCAGCTGGATTTTGTCACCTGCTTTGGCGTCACTTATCGTAAATGTATCCGTCTATATATATATATGAAAATGTGAGAAACAAATCCAGAAAAAGACCCTGGCGCACAGAACTGAACTTGGTACCCCTGAGACGTGAGTGTGAGGCGGTAACAACTGAGCTAAGGAGGTGCGCGTCCGTGAACGCTAAACGGCAAGCTATTAATATCTACGAATTACCGCTGGTGACGGGCTTCTCCGGGGGGGGGGGGGGACTATAGTATTTCAGCATTACCAGCAAGATAGCGCATTGAGCGCGCGTCATCACATAGTCACGACGTAGTGGCGCGTGATCATCTTTCGCACGTAAAATATAACGGGGTGTACGATTGATAGCGCGCCCTTATCTTGCAGTGGGGAAGATACGTCTTGGCTAGCTTATGTGTTTCGCCGGAACAAATCCATTGCAATTGCCGGGCGCACAAAGGTCGCTGCAATCGTTGCACAGTCTCTGTTTGTGAAAAAAGCGCGCTTTTCAGACACAGCGAAGTAAAAAAATTCGGCAGATCCCATGTACATGAGAATCGACGTTATGCGAAGCATGCGGAGGGAAGGTGACCATGTTGCATTGTTTTTGCTCAGCAACATATCATGAAATGACGGTAAATACATGTTAAAGTGTTGCACGGACAGACATATGTTGAAGAGCTTCAGATAGTCATATAACCAGGTGTTTGCACTTGCGCAACGATGTCAACTGTAACATGCCTATAAGCAACACCACAATATGATATGAAGCACCAATGCTCGCAAGGATGCTGACCCTGGACACTACTACATAAATCAACTTCAGCAGCTGACAACTAACCCCAAATTACGTTACCAGACAAATAGCTGTATCAAAGAATTACATATGTATTGTTTATAAAATTGGGTAGGCAGTACTGCGACCACTATTAACGTTTCACGAAGATTGACGGCTATTTGAAAAATTGTTCTGAGACTTGGCGTAGCTCGGAGGTAAAATTCTACATTTCCACGCAGAATGTCTGTGTTCGAATTCAGCTGAGACTCTGACATTTATTCTTTGCATTCGTCGGGTCGATGGTAGCGATGTCGGGTATTTCTCGCCCCTGTGAGCTCTCGTCGTTTCTGGGTAGATACTATGTGTCAATCACCTGTGGCACATACCCACCCATGAGTATGTGCCGCTGTCTGGCAAGAAGTGTTTGATGACGTACGCGACATAATTGTGGCTTTATTGATGCCTTGACCAGCACGTAATACTCGTCAAATCATCTTACTTTTTCATGCTTAATATGGTTCACATGAAGTTAAGGAGGTGACTACGAGAGCACCCAAACGAAAGCGGATAGATAGATAGATAGATAGATAGATAGATAGATAGATAGATAGATAGATAGATAGATAGATAGATACGCTCATTTTTGCCGAAGTTCGCTAAGAAAACACTTCGCATTTAACAACTGAGACGTTTATTCGCGTTCATCTGTACCCGTGAGTAATTTTGGTGCGTAATTGGTGTATGATAAAACGCTGGGCCTGTTTTGTTCTGCTTGCCATTCGGCACGTGACCATTCAATTCGTTGCTATCGTGTTCATTGCTTCGCCTTTGCGGCAAAGCTGTGACTTTTTTCTAGAGAGATTATTGGATGCACCAGCTAAAAGTGAAATAGAGTTAGCAGAAGGTGTGCTTAGAAGCGCAGACAATATTGAAACCGCCTTCAACAAGTACTTCTGCTTTAACACAACCTGTTCCCCCGGAAATATCTTTGTTCGTAGTTTTTATTAGAATATAAATGCCATTAAATCCCTTTGTTGTCTTTTCGTACCAAAGTACGCTTCAAATCTACTAAGTGATTTACGATAAGCATTATTGAGATATCATTTATATGGACATGCTCGGCTGGTTTTTGCCACAGCCATCACTCCCCATATTTGCATAGGTGTCTATATACAGAGTAGACAAAGAAAAGAAATAGAGTAAAGTATAGGCTGTCATGGAATCGAACTGGGGCCTATTCGGAATGCACATCGTAAGCCACTTAGTCATGGAGGCACGCGCCCTTGAATGTTCAAAACAGAAAGCTATTTAGCTACACCACTTATCACTAGCAGTGCCGATCTCGGGGAAAATATGAGCGTGTTTTCAACTTTGACAGCGAGATGGCACAAAGAGCGCTCTCAGCGTATTTTGGCACCCACACATACACATTGTGGTTATACGAGGGAAAAGAAGAGAAATTGAGCCCCGTAACTGTCTGCATCAGCGTCTGCTCACAAGGGATGGGGGTGAGGAGGAATAAAGGATAGGATTAAAGGTATATATAGAGATGCGCTAGGACAGTGAATGACGACAAAAGAGAGATATTAAAGATAGAAAGACGCTCACGGGAGTCCGAGGACGGGGCACCACTTGCGAGAGCTTCTGTCGGCGACAGGAGATGCCCTAGGGCTAATGCAGTCGGCCAGAGCTGCGCTGACGTCGTCGTTGGGGACCGGCGGCTGGAGGGGGCGTAGGACCAACCCAATCGGCCAGAGCTGCGCTGTCGTCGGAGATCGCGAGGGCACAACCGGTCGGCACGGAATCCAGCCAGCGAGTCACCCCGCTCATCACGACATGGCGGCGCGCGCTCATGTGTTCATCTCCCACATTTACGTTGCCCCGCGGGGGAGAAGGGGCGGTAAGCGCCCGCGCGTGCGTGCGCTTATCTCGTGGTGGGGGCGAATCGTATGCCTTGGCCTTTCACCGGAACCAATGTGTTGTATATACCAGGCGCACAAAGGTGACTGCGCTCACTGCACAGTCTCCATTTACGAAAAGAGCGTGCTTTCAGACACAGCGAAGTGACAACTGAGACGCAAGTTTGTGTTCATCGGTACCTGTGAATACATTTCGTGCGTCATTTGTGCGTGAGCACGTGGTGCACGTTTGGATCTGCTTGCCATTATCCGTGCGGCATTCCAATTTTTACTATTGCATTCATTGCTTCAGTTTTGCGGCAAAGCTGTGGATTCTTATAATACCCCTACAAAACCCAATCTCCCAGTAGTTCCTGTTTGAAGATAAGCTCCCTATGGCGTAGCTTGTGCGTCCCCCCACTGTCATAGCGCGTAACCTGTGGCACATACCCGCCCTCGGGCACTTATCCGCATGTCCACATGTTACGAAAACCATAGTACGTCGTCGTTATCACGCTTTCGGTGTCAACAAAGCGCTGACAGCAGAAATGTGGTTCATACTCTCGCTTAAACATTGGATTGTCCGCTCGATGGCGGTACTTCTATATGATAATTATGTGATAAAAGAAGCGAGAAGTGGTACCTGAAGTGGTCACTAGTTGGAGAGACGGACGCATGGATGCACAAACAGAAAAGTAGATGGACAGACACATACGGATGGACGCGCGGATACACGCACTGACGGGCGCATGGATGGACGCACGAACAGGCACACGAATGGGTGCACGAATAGGCGCATGTACGAATGCACTCACGCACGAATGAACGCACCAATGGACGCAAGAACGGGCGCACGAACGGACGGACGTACGGACGGACGAACGCACCGACGGAATAACGGACGTATTGATGCACGCTTCGCCCCACTAATCATCATTCATTCCGTGGATATGGTGTTATTTTTTCGTAAAAAACGATACAGGAATGGAACCACCTCCCGGATGAGATCATCAATTAAACCTATAACGAAACTTTTTTTTTTCGTTCTAGAAACAAGCTCACAATATCACAGCCAATAAAAATGCTTTGTAGTCTCGTAGGGTATGACTGTGACGTTGTTAGAAATTTTGTAATTCACCATTATTCGAGAGCTTTTTCTATAAAAAATGTGATCTTTTGTATTTTTAATATATTGTTACGTGTTACAATAATATATAGAGTGTAAAATATATTATGATATTACCCACGTGTACTTCCCGTACGCAATGTCTTAGGACGATATAGATGAAATGTAAATAAATAAATAAATATTTATTATATTGACAATTACTGGCGAACATCCAAGGAATAGCTTCAATTATTTCACTGCTTTCTAAAATGCCCGAATGAGGTGAAAATAAATAATAGCATCGGACTAACAAGTGCGACCTTCAAAAACAATAACCTCTTCACCTAAATTCCTACTTCCGCATAATCTCGACAGCATTAGCTCGTATATAACCTCATGCTCAAAACTGGCATCTTCCATCGCTGCTCAAAAACAGCCAAGATAATACCAGTCTTTCAAAATGAAACAGAACTTATCTTGGCAACTACCAACCCACTGGCATTTTTTACCACACAGCAGAGTTACAAAGAAGCGTATTTTAAGGTCTATCAAAATATCTACCCAACAGTTTTTTTTTTCTTTTATCCTCTTAACGATTCGGTTTTGTGCAGGGTATCGGACAGATTTCTCCCTCGGTATTTCACCCATTACATTTAGCAGGTGCTTCACTCATGCTGTTTTGGTGGGGCTGTGGTGATTGATTTATCTTACGGCTTGCTTCTGTAATTCATGAGAAACTATTACGGAAACTTATCCTACTATGTGTTGTAAGTTTAGCACACGAGCTGTCAATAAGCTATTTATTCTAGACACTACATGGTGTTCGCATATCTAACTTCCTTTCCACTTATAAATCTACGTACAAAAGTGTCGCGGAACGCGCTAAGTTGTCCACTGACTGCAGTGTATCAATCAGGATGGCTCAAAGCCAATGGTGAGGTAATATTGTCGATAAAACATGGTGAATTGTTTTTATTTTAAGTCACAATACTAGTTTACCTACACGTGTTTTATCTATAAACGGCCCTAACATTCTTAGTAGTAACACCTGTAGTGGTGCTTCGTAGCACTAATACGTGTGCTTTCTTAGGAGTGGACCTCGTTGCTCATCGCAAGAATATTACCTGATTTCACATATAAGGCATAAGATGGTATCAGAATATTATTTAAAGCACTACCAATTTTTAGCTAGTAGACGTTGCCTACACTGTACTGCACGTTGATCCACGGTCATAATAGGTTCTTTATAACGTCGTGGTTGAATACTAGTTCGTATCATATTTTCTCACTTCGTCTCCAAAACTAATTCGCATCTTAATATTCAGTTAACCAATAACCAGCACCTCTTCTTTCTTCAACAACGCTGAATACAAACCGTGCGAAATTAGGTTACGTATAAACAGAGAGTTCTCGTTTTTAAATGTCGTGGTGGTAACATCACCGCCAACGTCTTGGGGAAATTGCTTTTGTTGAATTTTAATCTTATTAGGTTTGCCTCAAACAACAACTTTGCGCAATGGCGTGTGCGTGCATTTGGAGCTATAAAAACTTGCAACCTAACACCACAGCTCTTAGCATTCACCATTACGAGCGTTTTAAAAATTATTCTTCATGTTATTGTTCACTCACAAGTGATCCAGATTTCTATGTGATCATTTTTTGCGTTTAGAATCTTTCTGTGGCCACTCCTGATGTGTTTAATAATAGTAAGTGTGTTGACTCATAATCTGATCAGATTTGCTACCCTTCCTGTACTGCCACTTTTGCTACCATTTTCGTTATATGCTTGTGTCATTTATTCAAACGAATGACCTAACGATGCTTTACTGCCCATTTTTGTTCCGGCGTCCAGCAGTAAGCACGCAGCCTTGAAGCAACAATGAAGAAAAACCTTTATTTGTGGCAGCGTGCCGGTATATATATCGTGGGGCAGCTGCATTATCGCAGCCAAGCGGTACAGAACAGTGATAAGCAAAAGGCAGATACAAAAAAGGCGCATGCGCAGGCAGCTAGCACGATACATCTCCCTCCATATGACAGCTAGAGCTTTGACATCAATATACACGTGACTTGGTTGAAGTTCTCGTCGTAACCAAGGCGGCTGGATTTTCGCCTTTGCCGGGCGGACTTCCTTGGTTGGTGTTCTAGCGTTGGGGTTGACGTCGTCGACTCCGGCGAACTTCTTGTTGACGCAGGTTGTACCACTGGCGGCGACCATGAATTTTCCTGGACCATGTCTTCGTTGGTGGATGAGTCCTCCGCTTCGCCCCTCTGGAAAGATTCACGTGTGGCGAGAAGGTGTTGCCGATTCCGTCGAAGCACTAGACTGTCTTCTGTGAAGACGCGATAAGACCTTGGCGCCACCTTATCCAATCACGAGCCTTGCGATCCCATGTATTCCCACGAACACTTACGACTGCATCTTTGTTGAGTTTCTGGCAGGGGTTTCCCTCTCGACGACTTCGGTCGGCGCGACTGACGCCTGAAGTCCTGGCGTCCAGAGCACGGTCTGAATTCGGGCAGCCGATTGCGCAATTTCCTGCCCTGCAGCAATTCTCCTGGAGATCGGCCTTCGTCCAGTGGCGTCGAGCGATATCTGAGTAGACCAAGCCAGAAGTCCTCCTTCCTTTCACCAGTCTTCTTCATGATCCTTTTAACAATTTGAACTCCTTTTTCTGCAAGCCCGTTTGACTGCGGGAATCTTGGACTGGAAGTCACGTGCGTGAAGTCATATCTGGAGACAAACAAAGAAAATTCATGGGATGTGAACTGGGGGCCGTTATCAGTGTAGACTTCTAAGGGAATTCCATATCTAGAAAAGATTGAGCTAAGTTTATTTATGACCGTGCCCGTCGTTGTGTCCGGCAGCTTTTCGACTTCAGGAAAGTTCGAAAACGCATCAAACACGCACAGGTAGGAGCTCCCAGCGTACATAAAGATGTCAACGCCAATTCTGTACCAGGCATGCTCTGGGGTTGGTCCTGAGCACTACCGGTTCACTTTGTTGCCTGTACGCGTATTTTGGAAATAGCGCAGTTTTTCACTAGATTTCCGATGTCTCCATTCAGGCCGGGCCAGAATACCAGTCGACGGGCCCTTGCTTTGTACTTATTTATGCCTAAATGACCATGAATGCGACCCAGTATTTCAGCTCTCATAGCCTTAGGAATGATGACCCTTGTTCCTTTCAGGACAATCACTTGAACTTCGGTCAACTCTGAGCTGAATGGTTTCAAGCAGCCTTGTAGTTCTTCGCCGTTTCTCATGCAGCGCAGCACAGTTTGTAAATCTGGGTCAGCAGCTGTTGCTTCAGCTAGACGAGCAAACATTTTCTTGCTTACCAAGTCTGAAGACACGCTCACTGCATGAACGTCAACATCCTCTGTGAAGTCATCCATAGTGCCCGGTGCCACTGGCGACGATCTAGATAACATATCAGCCAGGAACATTTGTTTACCTGGGACAAAGTGAAGAACATAATCGAATCTGAGCAAACGCAGAAAAAAACCGCTGAAGTCGTGGCGGCATGTCACCAATGGCCTTCGAAGCAATTGCTATCAGCTGTCTGTGGTCCGTTTCAATGACGAATTTGCGGCCGTATACGAAGTGAAAAAAACTTCTCGCTCCCAAAAGTGATTGCCATTGCCTCTTTTTGATTTGTGCGTATCGTTGCTCAGTCTCGGTCATTGTGCGGGACGCGTAGGCTTCCGTCATAACGCTGAAGGAGAGCCGCACCGATGCCGTTTTTCGAAGCATCTGCGACGACCTTTGTTTCCCTAGGAGGATCGAAAATGGCTAGCAACGGTGCAGTGCTCAGTAAAGCGCAACCAGATTTCCATTCACGGGCATGGTTCTCAGGACCATTCAAAGGTGGTGTCTTTCTTAAGGAGGCTTCGCAGGAGCGTCGTTCTTTGCGCCAGATGTGGTATGTATTTACCAAAATAGTTGACCACCCCTAGCAGTCTGTGGACGCCGGCTTGTCAACTGGTGGCGGCATCTCGCCTAATGGTGTTGCCATTGCGGGGTTAGGTCTGATCCCGTCTTGGCTTATCACGCTCGCCCAAGAAGTCGATTTCGGTGACCCCGAATTTGCACTTAGCAGCATTGAGCGTTAGGCCGGCGCTTTTGGCAACCTGCAAGGCTGTGCGAGGCGGGCGTGGTGCTCTTCCCTCGTGCTACCCATATCAATATATCGTCGATATATATTCGCACTCCTGGGACCTGGTCGAATATTTCATTCATGGTTTCTTGAAAAACCTCAGGTGCCGAAGCTATACCAAAAGGCAGCCTTAGGAAACGGTAGCGCCCAATGGCGTGCCAATCGTGCACACCTTCGAAGTAGCCTTATCTAGAGGAATTTGATGAAATCCAGATTGCGCGTCGAGGCGAGAGAAAAACTTTGCACCGGCCAGCTCAGCCTCAATGTCCTCTCTTTTTGGCATTTGATAGCGCTCTCTTTTTAAGCACTCGTTGATGCGTCTGGGTCAATGCAGACACGCAGTTTACCATCCTTTTTTCTCGCGGCGACAAAGGACTCACCCATCCGTCGGTTCCGCTGACTTTGACCACGATGCCTTCATGCTCCATCGGTCCAGTTCCTCTCGCAAGGGCTGGAGCAGCGCCTGGGGCACCCGTCGTACCGGTTGGACCACCGGGGTTGCATCCTCCGCAGAACCATGTGGTACTGGCGTTTTAGACAGCCGATGCCCTGAAACAACTCGGGAAATTCTGTCATCGCTTGGATGGTGCTGATTGTATTCACTACGTCGACAGTACGAGAGACCAGTCCTAAAGCTTCACTCACTGACAGCCCCAGGATGGCCTGGGTGCTCTTCTAACAATGAAGAAGTCGAAGTAACCGGTGTGGTGTTCGCGACAACTTGTAGCGTAGTAACACCGATATGCTTGATAGCGTCGCCACTGTATGAGCGCAGAACAGAGGAGCTTTCCCGTAACCTGGACTTCGATTTTAGGCTTTGGAACACAGACTGAGGCAACAAGTTGACTTGTGAGCCTGTGTCAACCTTAAAAGACACTTGTTTTGGAAGCCACTGTTGCATTGATCAGCCAATCAGCTTTGCTGGCAACGTTGACATCGAGGATGTCAAAGTCATCTTGGTCGTCGCGTACTTCACTGACTTTAGGCCCTTCTTGCAGCAGGAAGCAAAGTGGTTAGCGCCCCGGCACAGAAAACAAGGTTTTGCCAAAGGCTGGGCATTTTCCACGCTCGTGGGAACGATGGCACCGGGAACACCTGAATTGTCTGCGTGCCTTAACATGTGCAATTGCTTTCTCGGGTTCCACCCCACATTCCTCGGCACATTCGGAATATTGTTCACACGCTGCACTTTCGGCCTGCCGGTGCATCTTGATCGGCGCTACTTCCTTCTCTGTACCAGCCCAGGCATTATTTTGCTCAACGTATACTTCGTTGGCCTTACAAATGTCATCCGCTTTTGTAGCGTGAGATCTTTAACTTTGAGCATTTTCTCGCGCAATTCTGATTAACTGTTCCAAAAACAATCTGGTCCCTGACCATGGAGTCACTCAAGGTGCCGAAATTGCAGCTTCGTGCAAGCCGCCTAAGTCCCGGGCGAAATGCTCAAAGGGCTCCCCCCTCTGCTTGCGTTCTTGAGCGGAAAACATAACGCTCGTATACTTCGTTCTGCTGCTGTGGACAGTACGCCTCAAACTTGCTCGTAACAGTTGCGTAATCTTCCTTGCTTCGTTCTCAATGAAGGCAAAGTTGTTGAATACCTCTAGGGCGTCCTCTCCGGCAACGCTGAGCAGGAGTGCTGTCTTGGCTGCCTCCGACCTCGGTTCTTTCGACGGCTCCGTGGCCTGTAGGAACAGCTCGAACCTCTGCTTGAAAGGGCTCCAGTTCTTTGCAGTACTTCCCCAGAGCACCAATGGCTGCGGTGGCTTCAGTAGTTCCATCATGAAGGTGCACGGTGACGCCCCTCTGCCTGTTGTCACTGCTTTGGCTAACGCGACCCCACTTCTGACACCATGTTCCGGCGTCCAGCAGTAAAACACGCAGCCTTGAAGCAACAATGAATAAAAACCTTTATTTGTGGCAGCGTGCCGGTATATGTATCGTGGGGCAGCTGCATTATCGCAGCCAAGCGGTACAGAACTGTGATAAGCAAAAGGCAGATACAAAAAGGCGCATGCGCAGGCCGCTAACACAATTCAATTTTACTGCTATTTTTTATTGTATTGCATTACTGCTGTTTCGTCAAGAACTTTTTGTACGAAACGATAGGTAATTTTCTGACAAGAAGTCCGCTTTCAGCCGTGTTTTATGGGAACTCTTTGTTTATATCTTTTCCTAAGAGGTTTATTATGCTAGGTACAAATGAACAACTCCTATATATATAATTGAAAGTTGTCGTGGCTTTCTATTTTCCACCAACACACATCAGACCGTGTGAAAACTTCACGAAAATAAATCGAACATACAATCTCCCACATCGCTTCATCAGGTCTGTGCGACACAGGAAAGTTACAATTTGATATCAAGTTATCACAAGCTACCAGTAAGCAAAGATTGTGCGAACTTATACACACATTGTGCCTTGAATTTTATAATAATTGAATAATGAAGCAACCACCATGTTATTTTCAGTGCGTTTACTAAGACAACAGGCCACTACCATTCTTAGCGCTATTCCGTGTACGGAGACGCTGTACCGATTGTTAAATTCGTTGTTCCATACGCGGGCATGAGTGCTGTCTCACCCAAATTAAAACAATTTGGGGATTACAACAGCAGTCAGTTTCTGTATCTCGCCAAACCGTTGCACTACACATAGTGCGGCTGTTGCGGCATACTTACTAATCTACTCCATGATTTAATCCAATTTATTCCCACAACGCCCACATCATATTCTAACGTTATCATAGTTATTGAAGGTTATCATAGTTATCGTAATTAATGTTTTTCAGTATGAATGAAGGTTCAAGAAAGCCTGTAAGTTAATTGGGCAATTTATACTGCGAAAATGTGTTCTATGTATTGTTTCTTTGCACATGCGCACTGACCGTGGGCACATGAATACTCATAGTGAGCATTACTACATTGATTTATTTCTGTGAATTACCAGGCTTACATATATATTTCATGCACAACAACTTCAGAACAAATTTATCTTACATGTGTGGTGGTATAGTATATCACGAGTGCACATATTTCAGCTCCCGTGTCAAAAATAAACGGAAGTGGCATTATTTCACATTAGAAACACTTTTGCTCTTTTCATGAAGGACCTGAGGAAAGCATTTTACATCTATTTTCTAATGAAATCCTCAGTTAATTCGTAAAGAAGCAAGTTTCATTAGCTAAACACAAAAATGAAAACCTGCATACACATCTGCAACTTCAGTACATTTCATAAATATGTGGCCGTCACAAATGGGTTAAGCTCACAGCTCTTCGAGGTGGTGTTCTATGTGATATGTATTAGTGTCTGTTTGAATCATGTCTGTGCACATGCATAATTAGTTTTGTTAAAAATATTCAGCTTGCTCTTACGAAAGTATGTTCGTGCATTGCGGTGCTGCTTGATATCCGTGTAGAATAACACGTATTTTTAATCAGTGGTTTGGGTTGCTGCTTTCGCAATTACTAACATAATCTACTAATAGCGGTTATAAGAAATTAAAAATTTGGTGGAGATCTTACTGAGAGAAAAGAAAAAGCTTACCGTCTCCTGCAGATTTTACACTGACATACAGCCATTGCTCCCGCACCACGTCAAATTGTGCTGTAATCCCTAGGGTCTGTTTAGTAAATGAAATAAATATTAGAGTCCCAATTATGGGGCGAACAGTGTGAAATATGCAGCTAAAAATATCACTTCTTAGCAGATCGAATACATTAGATGGTCAGTAACCTCTATTTACAATGACAAATGTTGCTTCATTTTTCTCTGATCTTGTTTCTTCACAATATTTTTTAAATAACATGAATTGCAGAAATGTAGGTTCTTACTCAATTTCATTAGAATACCAACTACCCGTACAGTCTCGATTTGTCTTCGCCGTTGCCACCAAGGTCGCTCTCATGTCCTTTATGAACTGCCAACTCATTAGATTTCTATAAGCGCATCACACGTTCTATTCGTAGGTAATAGCGTGCGAGCGGGCTTGAAGAAAGCTGCTCAAGCAAAGACCAAACGAGTCGGCGTTTTCGCATCGCAGCACATGCGATAAGATTCTTCACCTATAGAGTAGTCATCGAATTCCGAGAGATAAAGAAAACGCCACGAACCGCCTTTCAGAAGCATGAAAAGACGCCAGGGGGGTTGCACAAAAGGCCGTTGTGAACAATAATTTCATGGGTGTGGTCACCATCGTTGGCGTGTGTGCTATGTCAATATCTCGACAGCCACCGCCAGGGAGCTCGTATACACTTCTATTTTGTACGCTCTGAACGCAGAAAGACTATGCGAAAAATGCCGTAGGAACGACCGTAATCTCTTGGACCAGCGTTTGCAGAGTTGCGTGGTATCGACCCCGGAAAGTTAGCTGCCAGGTTCACGTTGTATAACGTTACAATTTGTTGATATCACGTGCAATTGCTCCACCCTTGCAGTGACACCGTTGGTTTTTGTATAAACATAGAACTCCTGCCATTGGAACCTAACGCGATTTGAAGATTCTTCAGGCACCGCATTTCAGAAGAAATTTCTTGATTTAATATTTATTTATCATTGTTTCATTAGCATTGTCCCTAAATTGGCAAGATTCTCAAAAGTCCCTACCCGAACGTGCTAACTTGAGCTGATTGTCACATGCCATAATACTGGGATAGAGCCCAAGTATGGGACAAGCAGACTTACACAAACGAGAGCTTAGTTTCGCTCATTTGCTCTATGCCGTCCTCGGCATAGAGCAATAAAACCGCCTATGCAGCACGTGAAGGCTTACCTTGTATCTATGGGCCAAATATCTGTTTATGGCTAAAACAGTTTCAATATTTACATTAGCAAAATTATTTATGATAGCAAATTATTTCAAGATGTATTGCGTTCTCTGATAGTTTTTTTCTTAAACACATATTCTGCTCATGTGCAATTAAACTTAGGTTCAACTTCAGCGCCTATTCATGCCATTTAATTACATTTTGTCCTTGTCATAATACATTGCACTGCATCTTTTCTGCTTCCATATGCATAGAGTTGTTCCTAATATTAAGGATATCAAAGTACTCAACAATGCCTTGTATACGTGATATTATCAAAAATATTTTCAAACCCATTTAGTGTAATAGTTTAGTGAGATCAGCGTTCCGATACACAGCAAACGTTTCGCCTTTTTCTTATTATCTACAAACGAATACAACAGATGGCGTATAGGGACGAGCAAGAAACAACAGGCTACTTACGACACTCCTCCGTACTGTCATCACCATAGGACTGTGAATAAAAATTGTTAGCATCACTATCTATTCCTTAGATTGATATAAAGAGACTGCTGCTTCAGACGATACATGTTATTGAAAAAAAATGGCAGATACCACGTACAAAGAAAAGCGATGGTATGCGAAGCAAGAAAGAGGAAGGTTCATATGTCACTTTGAAATAAGCACGAACCTAGAGGCGCGAGGATAAAGAAAAGTGTTAACACAAGTAGATATGTTACGCATGGTCAGGTATCTTGATAAGAGGCAAGTATGCTGCCTTTAGTCGCGAGACGACAGCATGACTAAGGTTTGCCATGCCAGCGTCAGCAGCGGAAAGCATGTTAATTATATCGTACATGCCTTCCACGTCATGATTAAGATGTATGGGCCTGGAATTTGTGTTCGCCGTACGTTCACGTCAATACCAATTTTGGTATAAATGAAGCTAGTGAAACGGCCCGCGAGAGCATCATGGCGGTGACAGGTAGTGATAATATCACATCAAATGCATGTCATAATTATCATGTTTGCACCAGTCATATACCTTTGTCATTCATGTCAATCAACAAAAAAGTTGTTGTATGTGTAGATTGTGGAACAGCCTCGAGGTCGCTATGAGCGTTGATTGTAGTCAACTGTTACTTGATACGCATGTTATGATTATCATATATGGACGCGTAATTTACCGTTGGTGTCTATTCGTATCTCGTAATACGAAATTCGGTATACGTGAATATAGCAAAATGGCTGCTTGCGCGATGAACGTGGCAAGTAGTCATTCTTTACATGACACAAATATCATGAGTATCACGTTTGAAAGTGTCATTTAACTTCATCGTCCATTCACGTCACGTGATACCGAATTTGGTATATTTGAAGCTAGCGAAACGACAGTGAGAGCACCATAGGCCGAAGCCAAATAATTATGACTTACATGACATGCATGTCATGATTTCCACGTTAGGGCCTGCCACTTATGTTCGTCATGCAGTCATGTCGCACTTGCGTTGGGCGAGAAGTACTAGGATTGATACCCAGCACCACCACCACTTAATTATGCGTCTTTATCAGTGATAACAATGAGTCGGAGACATGTTTCTTAAACGAATAGCGGAGGCAAACTAGCCAATTGTCAATCACAGGGAGCGAGAGCATCAACAACAGACTCCTTTCTCGTCTCTTGCTGGTAAGCCTACCTTTCCCATATATTCATGCCACATGTGTACCGAACTAATCCCATGTTTGCTTGAGTTCAATGCGTACAAGCTTGATTTTATGTGCTTGAGGCCGTGGTGCATCGTTTGTTTTTAGATGTTTGTATGTGTCATGCTCCTGTTTGTATGTGTCACTCGTTTTGTGGAAAGTGACGCTCCTGTTGATTTGTCACTTTAAAAAATGGAATATTCGGAGAGTAGTTCTGCTACACAACAAACATCGTCCTCTGACTTCGTGTTTCATCTCTTCAAAAGCGGCCGCCGGCCACTTTCTTGTCGAGAATGCTATGTCACAATAAAACACACGTGCCATTCGCGACTGCGAACTACCAGAGACGTTGTGATAGCGCGAGATAAGTACTCTAAGTAGATGACGATTATTGTTGTGGGCAGAAACACTCCCCGAATACTCAGTTTTTCAGAGTGTGAAAGAAAAAACGGAGGCCACCTTGCCGTATTTTGTTCCCAATAAATCATGTTGCGTGTATTCAACGTTCGCCCACAACGCCTGCGTTATGATAATAATACACCATCATATTTTACTGAAATAAAATGCTGCGACACTATCGGTATATTTCAACGCGTCATGAGTGAACAAAAATGAACTAGTATAAACCAACGTACCCATGCTGCTTTCCATGTAGCTGAAGCCTACAAAAAAAAGAAAGAACAGTTGGGTCATTCTAAGTGAAGTTATGCTCTCGCAATTGAACAAGTGGTTCTATTGCAAAAACTGAGGTAGGAGTTCACTGCATCAGAGCAGTTTTGTGGCATTATGTACCATCAGAAGTCAAACGAAGGTGCTTCAATACTTTTATTGGTCAACAAGCCCCGCCGTAACTCTAAGGGAGAGCTTTGTGAACCGACCTGCAAGCGGAGGCCACGGGGCGGCACTGCATCTACGCTGGCGATGGGAGCTTACATGACCAGCCGTTTTAGGGTGACGCCAGCCTTTTATTCACTTCATTCGCCAACACACCGCCCTCCCCCCCCCCGCTAAAGCAAAATATTACCTGAGAGCGACATGACACTATCATGTCATCTTGAGGCCCATACTATGTCTACGCCCGGTTCCAGTTTACATCGGGCACTACGCCGCCGTACGTTGCGGTAGCGTATTAAACGCTACCGCAATCTTATCACGTAGGCTTCCTAGCAGCCGGCATCGGGCAGACGTGGTCCTCATTTCATGGCATGTGAGCACACCTTTTTCATCGCATGTTTCCTGTTCTGCGTGCTTTGCCTGAAGATAAATTAGGATGACGCATGGATGCTGTCTACATGAGTGACGATCTCGTTGCAAGGAAAATTATGAAAAAGTGTCCATGTTCTTCCTGCCTATACCGTGAACGGCGGGAAAAGTGGAAGCGTGAATTATCACGGCAATAAATTGTGCTCTCACATGCGATTCTTCGTCAGTGTGTGTGTGCGAAAAGAACTTCGATGAAAATGAGATCTTTTGGTTAAAAAAAAAGAGATCTTTTGGCTTAAAACAGAGACTAAGCGCTACCAGTTGAAGTTTGGTGGGATGCGGCACAAGTGGTAATGCATAAAACAACATGTAAAACACTTCCTCAAGCTGTAAAAGAGCGGAAAGTTAATTTTTGATATCAATGCATCATGGGCGCGAGACCATAATTTTTTGCGTCTCATGTCACCGCCTGGGTGCGACACCTTCGATCAATGATCACGTTTCAGAGCACATGTAAGGATTTCGCCTAACAGTAAAGCAATAATGAAGGACAGGAAAAAATAGCACGATGAGGCTACACTGCAAAGTAATTGACTGGGGAAACAACAACGCAAGACCTACCAAAATTTTGAATGCAGTGTGGCACGGTAGTGATAAATCAACACAAAAGAAATCACGTAAACAAGACAAAAAAAGTATGAAATATTGCTTGATTCTTATCACTTGCTAAATTCAAAGCACTGATCCAATAAAACTGGCAGTTGGTTCCATAAATACGAGGCAATGTACTGTAAGAAACCACTAAATACTCTAGAGTTGATCAGTAGATGCCATCAAAACAAGATGCCCTGCCGCGGTTCTCTAGTATATAGCTAAGGTACTCGACTGCTGACCCGTGGGTCGCGGGATCAATTCCCGGCAGCGGCGGCTGCATTTTTGTTGCCGACAGAAACGTTGTTGGCCAGTGTGCTCAGATTTGGGTGTGCGTTAAAGAACCCCAGGTGGTCAGAATTTCCGAAGTCCTCCACTACGGCGCCTCTCATAATGATATGGTGATTTTGGGGCGTCAAACATCTCACAGAATCAATCAACCAGAACAACATGGCCACCACACGTTACCAACACCTGCCTGTCTGATTTGGGAAATCCTATATGAGTTTAGGCTACCAGCTTGCTCTTTTGGGTTCGAACTTAAGTCACTTCAAGAAATGCTGTTGTAAAGAAATACGGCCGCTCCAGGAACCATGGAACTTTTATTATTGTGGCTGCTGTGAATGATTAGCGAGTCCTGAAAACACAGCAAGTTTGGGAGCCATCTCCTGATGGCTATCGAGATAATACACAAGCGCCACACCTGTGATATCGTCCTCACGAGCAAACGTTGCAGTTTCTTCTCGATCGACGGCTACCTTTCTCGAAACCTTTCACTATCTCATACACTTGTCAATCGCATTAGGGGCTTTAGCTCGTACGTATACGAGTTTACGTTACCATGTTACCAAATGCCGAATAGAATTTCAGCATGCGCTTGTCTTTATGGAACGTAAACCTTTACGTTTCCCGCCGGATGGGGTATAAAAGTCAACGTTTTTCGCCATATAGGCTTAACGTTTTCGCCCTATCTCGCAATCCACCTTCGTTCGTAAAATCATGGTAACCGCATCGCGGGGACCTGAGCCGTCAATTTGAATTAGGCCAAAGTGAGAGCGCCAATAGCTATTACATTGTTTCAGCCGGATTACCAAAGCTAAGGACATACACCGCAAATCTGTGGACTCTCGACAAGTTGTATAAGTGGCGCCATCTAGCTGGGCAATGGTGAACCAAGTGATCACAATACTGTTATTGCAGAAACATAGGGCATTGTACGTCTGCTGCGAAAACTGCGCAGCAGCGTTATTACAAATGTGTTACCCTTTTAATCATTTTAACCTCAATAACACCACGCGTAAGCCTACGTGTTCATGACTGTGGTTGCACGAAGTGTCACAAGACGTCGACACCATCATTGCAGTAGCCTTGTATTTTTCACTTCTTTGTGCATACGAACATACTGTGATAAAAGAACGTCTCCTAATTTTGAAACAACGGGGATTCAATGTTCTGTGTATAAATTTGGTTTCTACGCAGTTAGTATCATTTATGGTTTGCGTAAACATAAATCTATACGCGTTTACGTACGTAGATAAACGTTTACGCATGAGGAGCAAAAACGTTGAAAGATATCATTTTTCCGCCGCGGTGGTCTAGTGGCTAAGGTACTCGGCTGCTGACCCGCAGGTCGCGGGTTCGATTCCCGGCTGCGGCGGCTGCATTTCCGATGGAGGCGGAAATGTTGTAGGCCCGTGTGCTCAGATTTGGGTGCACGTTAAAGAACCCCAGGTGGTCAAAATTTCCAGAGTCCTCCACTACGGCGTCTCTCATAATCAAATGGTGGTTTTGGGACGTTAAACCCCACAAATCAATCAATCAATCAATCAATCACTGAAAGATATCATTTGCGGTGTGGTGGTAAACGCGAACTGGTATGCGGTAACACGTTACCAAAAAGAATACGTACAAGCTAAAACTCGCTATTGCTGCTTCACACCACGAAAGACTGACAGGGCGTCCTTCATGCTTCACGAGTGATCGACGTCAGCTTTTGTATGAAAGACGACGCTAAAGCTCGCACTATAGGCATGACACTATTTCATTGCGGTGTGAGGCCTTCAAACATGCTGCAGCACTCTGATGCCGATGTCTAGAACCATGGCAGCTCATTTCACCATGCTTGATTAGTAACAGTTCTGTATTTAGCAAGCATAAATCAATACGTCCTAGTTCTTATTCTTTCAAAAGTGAGATAAATCAGATGTTTATCAGAGAACAGACACTAGCAGTTGCACACAATCTACACGAAAAAGTGCAACTGAGTGGTTATTGTCCCTTCTTTGCATTTCTATGAAAAAGAAGCCTGCTTTTTTAGTTGGCAGCTTTCTTAGATAGCACGACAAACATCACCACAAACCGCCTGTAGGTAAAGCCAGTTGTAAAAGTTATGTAAAAGTGACCAGTTGCTTCAATGCGCGGTTCATTCCGCGTTTATGCACTATTCCTTCAAATTTAACCGTTTGGAATGAATATTCATGTAAGGTACATTTCCGAAAACTCTGAGGGCTTCTTCGTCCACGTAGAGATCCCACGTAGAGTAGGAATCGATGATATGCGAAGCGCGAATGAGGAAGGTTCATATGTCACTTTAAAATCATCACAATGTTACGAGATGGAGGTAAATGACGCTGTGCATGACTGCCGTGTCATGATTATCACGTTTGGATGTGTCATTTACCTTCATCATCTATTCACCGCCACGTTATACCAAATTTGTATATGTGGAGCTAGCGAAACGGCCATGAGCACTCTACGAACGTGGTATGTTGTCATGTTCTTACAATACCGCGTGTCATAATTATCATATCTGCACCAGTCATATACCTTCGTCATCTATTGAGGAAAGTATATGGCCAAGTATAAACACCGAATTCGGTATATGTGGAGCTATCAAACGGCCTTGAGTGCATCATGAAAGTGCCCATTATACTTCAACGTAACGTTGACGCGCACGCACGCTGGGCACAATGACCCAATACGTTAGCAAAACATGAGAACTCTATAGTCCAACTTCAGGCGCGACCGGTGCGACCAGTGTACGTCGTCGCGGCCCGACGTCAAACGGCACGAAATGTGACATGCTGCATTTCAAACGCACTACGTTACCCCGACAGCATTGCGTCTGCCTCTTTTCGTGACGGAGGAACGCCGCACGCGCTGAAACGCGCATGCGTCAAAGCAACGCAGCGCGGCGCGCGCCTGCGAGAGTATGGCAGGACCGGCGACTGGCGTGGCAACGCCGGCGTGATGCGACGAAACGAACGCGGGCGCGCACGCGTGCCGGGTCACGTCGACGTGTATTGATGCCTTGACTGTGGCATGTAGTCTTGTTGTCACATAACAAGCATCGCATGATCATCATGTTTGCACCAGTCACACACCTTGTCATCCACTTACATCACGTATTACCAAATTCGGCTTATGTTAAGCTTGCAAAACGGCTGCGATTGCATCATAAGTGTGGCATGTAGTCATGTTGTTACATGACACTCATGTAATGATTATCTTGTTCGGAGGTGTCATTTACCTATGTCGTCCATTCACGCACCGTAATACCGAGTTTCTTATATTTGACGCTAACGAAATGACTGCGAGTGCACCATGAGCGTGGCATGTAGTCAAGTTGTTACATGCCACGCAATTCATGCTGATCATGTTTGCACCAGTCACATACCTTCGTCAACCATTCACGTACTGTAATGCCAAATTTCCTATATTTGACGCTAACCAAATGGCCACGAGGGCATCATAAGTATGGCATGTAGTCTTGTTAAATGACACGCATTTCATCATTTTTATGTTAGGGTCTGTAGCCTAATTTCGCCATGCAATCATGTCAATTCATACCAGTTTTGGCAACATGCCATGTGACAGAAACCACCGCAAGAGCAGCAATACCATGAAATGTAAATCATGAAATTCATGACATACATGTCTTAATATCTATGTTATGATTAGTCAAATATTCTTATTATGCAGTCATGTTATGCCATATCAAGTTTGGTATTGATACCATATCCAAAGAGCCAGAACAGCTAAAAGTCGTAGGTGGCCGGATAGATAGATAGATAGATAGATAAATAGATAGATAGATAGATAGATAGATAGATAGATAGATACGCTCAAAGTCATCAAAGTTCGCTAAGAAATGCTTAGCAATTAAAAACCTGCTCAAGCACTCTGTACAAGTCGTTGCCCAGCAAAAGCTAAAACGTATGATTCCACCGATTAGCAGTGTGTTTAACCTGACGCTGCACCGAAGCCTTTCACAATTACTCGTTATAAATTCGTGCTTCTTAATGAGGTGAGACACACGTTTGACATCGCTTTACCACACTGCCTATTTTTCCACATGCCGCACGTTAGTCTCCTCATGATCACGGTCATAGAAAAGTTTATTGAGGGATTAAATGTGTTTGGCAATTGTCTATCCCAGTGCTGGTTCTCGAACCACTGGCAGTTGCAAACGTCGCCGGTGAAGCAATAGTGCCGCTGAAGAAACTCCCGCTTAAAGTGGATGTTCGCCCGGATGACCTTACTGCAATGTCTCAAAATACATTGCCTTGTTTGCTGAGCGCGGGCTAGGA